>NW_023591599.1:0-31881 GCF_014843425.1 Jatropha curcas | reverse complement strand
TGTGTATCTTCTTTTTACTTTTCTGAAGTTCTGCTTGATTATATTCTATTTTACGCAACTGTTAATCTGTTTTAGAAATGCAAATTGTTAATGATTTTCTGTTCTAATCATGAATAACTTTATCTCGTGGAACATTTAGAACTCTGGATTTCTGTATTTATAATTATACCAAGTTCTAATCTGTCCTTCTATATTCAGTGTAATTCACAATATGAATTATAATCAGTTTTTCTAAATCTTGCTTAAAGCTTTGTGAACCAGTTTCTAAAATGCAATAACTGTTGTCACAAGGCTTTATAAAAATAACAATAAACTTTGTTGAATTGTTCTAAATCGTAATAGCTGTTCTTTCACAGGAGACTTTCTAAAATAGCAATAAACTTTGTGAAGCTGTCTTAAGTGGCAATAGCTGTTCTTCACCAGAGGTTCTTTTCTAAAAATGCTTAAGCTTTGTGGAAAGCTGTTCTAATCGTTAATAGCTGTTCTTCACAAAGTTCTTTCAAATTGCTTTAAGCTTTTGTGAAGCAGTTCTAAATGCAATAATTGTTTCTTCACAGAGTCTTTCTAATCTTGCAATAAGCTTTTGTGAGGAAGTTTCTAAACTTAATTAGCTAACTCTTCACAAATGCTCTAATTCCGCTTGCAATAGAATTCTGATTGTTATTTTGAAAGTAAATTTTTAGAAAAACCCAATTCACCCCCCCTCTTGGTTTGTGAATACATAACGGGACCCACACAAATCAAGTTCTATCTTATGCACATGGAAGAGACAAGAATTGAGAGAAATTTAAGGCCTAATTGAGAAACTTTCATTCCCTAAACAAGGTGAATTTATTTCCCTAAACAATGTAGAAGTTTCTCTTCCCAAGAAGTCTATATAAAGAGGAAGGATCCCCAACTTCAATGGCATCTCATATCCCATCTCAATATCTTCTCTTCTCTTAGTCTTGTACATAGTTTATTTTTCTTTAGAATTAAGTATGCAAGAGTGGTTGCAAAGGTTCAAGGAAGCAATCCAAAGCCAATTGTTAACTAGTTCTTATTTCTAAACTTTAATCTTGTTTATTCTTTCATTTATTCTTACTTGATTATGAAATATTAATTTGAGTTTTATTTAATTACTATGTCTAACTATAAATTCTCATACAGGGATTTGATATAGCTTAATTTCTTTTTCCAATTTATAATATTAAATTTGTTTTTTCTTTGTTCAAGTTTATGATGTATTGATAATCTTAATTGCTTCCAAGCAGAGTTTCTCCCCGGATTAATTTATTTCATTAATCACTATCGGAACAGAAGGATTTTTTTATATGAAAAAGTTATGAATCACATTGAGATAAACAACTTGATACAGAAGCTTATTATTGGTTTGACTCATGGGGGTTTATTCATAAACATTAAAACAACTTTAATTTTTATGAATTCATAAACACTACAAAACTTAATGATTTAATTTCATGTTTGATTATACTATTGGAAGATAATAGTTAAACTGAATTAAAATAGCTAACAATTACATCGGGAGAAGCTTGTTATGTGAATAGAGGTTTTTCCCTACGATGAAACAATAAAATTTGATTAATGGAACTAATAAAATAAATTGGATAGAAGTTAACGTGAAAATCAAACTCCCTAGTAGTTTTTAAATCCTTGATTTCTTTAATCAATAAGTTGCTTGCTTAACTTCTTATTATTTACTTGTTGAATTTAATTTCTATAAACAATTTCTCATTTATCGTTAAATATAATAGTTAACATAATTTTGGTACTTGGGATACAATCCCTATGGATACGATACTCTACTCATTTCTATATTACTTGTAGCGATTTCGTACACTTTCCAAAAATCTCTGTCAGTTGGATTCTTTATCAAGGTCAATAAACGACAACCAACAACATTAATTGTTCGGATATTAGCAGGGTGCTAATGAACACAAAGTATCCATAGACATTATTAAAACCTTCAATTGTTGCTTAGAGTTTACAAACACCCTTATGCAGTAAAATCTTCCAAAAGAGGGACCTATTAACGAAGTTTTGGTTGCCGCAAATATTATTGAATTGCTCAATTTTTCCTGCAACATGGTTGGATCAAGGATGTTAGTGATGTTAGTATACTATTGTAATTAATGACTATACTGTGTAGATTAGTGTAATAAAACCAATCCACTCAGGAGACAAATTAGGCATCAATTAGGGAGCAATTTAAGGCTGATTGCCAGCCATAATTAGGAGACCAATGGGCATCAATTAGGGGCTTGTAAATTAGGAATTTATTCCCAAATTTGTGGATACTTCAGTCTATTTAAACCCAATCAGCTTGGGAGAATTAGGCAAGCAAATTTCTATCAATAATTCTATTGAAATACAGCAAGTTTCATGGTATCAGGGCCTAATTAGGCAATTTTAGAGCTGTTCTTTATGAGTTTCAAGCTTTTGTTTTGTGAAGAACGAAGTGCAGGTTCTGCTGTTCTCTAATTTCAGCAGTTTTTGCTTTCTTATGTTTATTCATTATCTTTGATGGAAATCTCGATCATAGAAAATTCTGAATTTTCTATTTGGAGGTTCTCTTCATTTGGAAGAGATTCTAGTGTGACATTTTTCTAATCCTGCAAACTTTCTAGCTGTAGGATTTATCTTGGTGGGTCTATTGCTTCTTCTAGTAGACTTCTTGTTCCTGGTTTTATTATTGCTAATTTTTTGCATTTCTAGTCTCCTTGTGCTATTTAGAATGGCCACTTCAAAAACACAATTGAGAGTTTCATGTTCTTTCACCGGAAAAATACTCTTCATGGGGAATTTCAGTTCCAGCTCTTTGTTATAGGAAAAGACTATTGGGGCCATATAGATGAAGTGATCCAGCTTCCTAACAGATGCTTAAAGGAGTTGCTTCATTGGGAAAGTTAGAGATGCAAAGAGATAATGACATGGATTCTGGGCGTCAGTTCGACCCTCTTAATTGCTTCCAAATTTGAGGTTCTTTCTAAAATTGCAAAAAGCCATGTGGATTACCTTTAAAAAAAGGTCTACAATTCAAGATAATGCTGTAAGACGTTTTCAATTCGGAAAGTGATATTTGCTAAATTATCCCAAAGGAAATCTCTACATTCAGGAATATTATTCTGTGTTTTCAGAATTTATGGGCTGAGTTTACTGATACTATTTTGCTAAGGCCTGCAGAATCTCTCCCTTGTACTTCAAGAAATTCACGAGCAAAGCAAAAAAGATCAATTCTTAATGAAGTTGAGGTCTGAATTTGGACACTTCGCGTCAAATTTAATGAGTCGTTGTTCCTTCACCTTCTTTAGATATCTTTGCGGAATTACTTTGCGAAGAACAAACGTCTTCTCTCTCAAAACCTCTCTCCAACAAGAAAATACTATTCAAAGGGTCTTTTTGCAGCCCAAGGTAACATCCCTTCCCGGTCCACCCATAAAACCCGACAGTAAACCGAGCCGAAGACGTACAAACTGGTTGACTTAATTGACCTGACATGCTGGAGAATTCATAAGTATATTGAATTATAATATCATGCTGATGTTGTTTACATTAATAATGTAATGAATATTTACAAGACATGATACTTAGTTTCAAAATGGAATGGGCCCAACTGGAGTGGCCCTGTTACATGCCATGAAAGGATAGACAAAAATACACAATCCAAAGGAGTTAGCACCCTGAGACTGAGTCTTCTACAGATGAACTGCAGCAGTCTGTAAGCTGACTCTCTACGGGACCAGTCTTCAAAACCTGCGAGTTAAACCAGGTAACTCGGCTGAGCCAAATAAAGCTCAGTGGATATCTTCAACATTAAAAAGAAACAATGAAACACATACATTGTGTAGAAAGAATCATGTTAACAACATATGGCACATACAAACACACATATCATGTACTTTCCGTTTATTTTGATTTGGTCTTTCTTTCTATTATCACTGTATGATTCAGCAATGGTAAATCAAGATATCGGTATAGCTCCATTAAGGTTATAGTTGAAACCGAAGTGATAAGAAAAACTGTATGAATACTGTTATGACTTGGCTGCTATTTGGCCCATATATAAATCATATCCACTCAACGGCCCTAGCCGGAAAGTACCCAAACTGTATGAGGTGCAGATCTACTATCCTATGTCGCGACATGGTCTTATCTACATGGTTTACCTAACCTCAATGGAGCATTAATGTTGGTTATGTCAATAGTATAACACAATTCACATGAATGTTCATAACTCATGTTCATAACTTCATAAATCATAATGTTTACTTGATTTCAATTCATTTGTTATGCTTTATGTTTGTTTGATACATGTTTCTAATGTTGTCTTTTTGTTTTAGAATATTTGGAGGCATACAAGGTGAGCAAAGGAATCCATTGCATTGACAATTGCATTGAAAATGAAGTCCAAAAATGCATGAAAATACAAGTCGCGAGCGCGCCTTGCAAAGTCGCGAGCGCGCCTTGCAAAGTCGCGAGAGCGAGATGCAAAACTGCAAGTCGCGAGCGCGTAAAGTGCCAATTGAGAGTCAGTGAGTTCCCAGGCCAAAGTCGCGAGCGCGCAAGGAATGTCCCGAGCGCGTAAAGCACAAGTCGCGAGCGCACACTGAGAGTCGCGAGCGCGTAATGTGCAAAATGAGAGTCAGAGAGTTTCAGGCACAAGTCGCGAGCGCGCAATGAATGTCGTGAGCGCGTAAAGCACAAGTCGCGAGCGCGCACTGAGAGTCGCGAGCGCGTAATGTGAAAAATGAGAGTCAGTGAGTTCCCAGGCCAAAGTCGCGAGCGCGCAAGTGCAAGTCGCGAGCGCGCGACGTGTTTCCAGCCTGCGCGGCCGACGGAGCGACGCAAGTTGCCAGTAGTCGCTGTGACAGCGGCCGCGACGTGTTTTCACCAGCCTCGCCGCCGATCCTACCTCGCGCCGACAGTGTTTTCCAGCCTGCACAATTTGTACGTCTTTTGGTTCATTATCTCTCAACTTATTATCAACTCCAATTCTGGTGAATTGACAATTCAACGAAACCAATGAATAAAGCTAACACATAGTCAGGAACCACACCACTAACCGCGCTTCTCATAAGACACATATTCTAACACTTCATCATATAACTTAGCGGTCAAAACATCTCAAGATGAAAGTCTCACTGGATCTTTTAACAAAACAACAACAACAATCTTTCATTTTCCAGCAAAAATGCAGCTGTCCTTTCTAGCATAACCTCAAATATCACTTTTCTTTATTCAAATTCCTCCCTGTTTTTCTCACCATTTCCAGTACCTCTCACTCAACATTAAAGCAATATTCATGGGTGCTTCATTTTAGCAACACACCACAACAACTTCTTCATGTGCCAAAGAAAATGGTAAAATGGCCAACGAGATTATCAAAACCTTATCTCCCAATAACAGCTGAACTCTTCTTTAGTTTCTTTATTTCTACACTCATTTCGAAACTCACCTCACCTATAAATAAGATATTCGTATATAAATAGTCTTTAAAGAATAGCCACCAAATGACTTCAATTATGAACTTCAAAGAAGCGTTTACTTACTTGGATGAAAGCGAGAAGTTGAAGTTAAGGCTTAACTACCATTAGAAATTGGAACCAGGAAGCGTGGAAATTGAAAGGAAGGTGGAAGAGGAAAGGAAGAAAATGAAGAAGATGAAGATAAGGATGAAAAATGGGAAAGTGAAATGGTTTTCACGGGTAGGCCATCACAATATAAAAGGATTTATGTAACACTTCCTAAATGGTACCTCAAAAGTCAACATGTTGCAACTTAATACCCAAACTTGATCTTTTAATGCAAATAAATCCTAATCCTTATACTTTGATCTTTTTCTCTCATTTAAGTAAGTCCACTTATAAACCCATTCTACCCCAACCGGGTTTGGTTCGGCCCGACTCAACTCGACTCTATGACCTGACTCGACTCAGTAGGATGTCACAATTCTCCCCTCCTAAATAAAAACTTCGTCCCGAAGTTTACCTGTTGTGAACAATTGCGGATACTGTTGTCGCAAATTTGGCGGATACTAGATCTGTCGTGCATGATGTCTCCTTCAGATTCCCAAGTTGCTTCTATCTGTTCCTTATGATTCCTCCAAAATGCAACCTTTACCAATTGCTATTTTCTTTCCGCAATTCTTTTAATTTCTCTTGGCTAAGGATCTGAACAATGGTTCATTCTTCATAAGTGAGATCCCGGCCCGAATTGATCACATCTCCTCTACTACAACTAAACACATGTGATGGTCCTGATCTGTATCTCCTATACCATTTGATACATGAAAAACATTATGAATCCATCTAAGGTTGAAGGCTATACGCTAGGCGATTAGGCTAATTGGTCCTTACACGTTTCAACAATCTCGGTCATGGACAAATAACCTAGGGCTAAAGCCTTACCCCTCTTGTCCAAAACCTTAGTATCTTTTTCCATGTGTGAAAAACTTTCAGAAAGTACTTTATCACCAACCGAGTACTCAATATCCTTTCTCTTTAAATCAGCATAAGACTTTTGTCGATCACTTGCTTCTTTCAGCCGTTTTCTGATGATTTCCACTTTCCCTTCTGTTTCTCTAACCAAATCTGGACCCAAAATCTTCTTCTCACTCAGTTCTATCCAACATACAGGTGTCCTACATTGTCTACCATACAATGCTTCATATGGTGCCGTCTTAATGCTTGATTGGTAGCTGTTGTTGTAGGCAAATTCCATGAGAGGTACATATCTGTCCCAACTGCCTTCAAATTCTATAACACATGATCTCATCATAACACATGAATCTCAATTCATGTTCTTTCAGAGATTTTGAATGACTTTCTCTGATTGGCCATCTCGTTTGATGGATGAAATGCAGTGCTGAATGCAATTTCGTTTCCTAATGCTGTCTGCAGTTTTACCCCAGAAACTTCGATGTTAAACCTTGGCATTCACGATCAGATTAATGGATGATTGAACTCCATGTCAGGTCGAACTATTTCTTCCTAACATAAATGTCTGCCTTACTTGTCCATAAGGAATCCGTCCATGCCTAACTTGGTAGCAACCGTGTGCAGATTTAGTTAAATCTGTCTTAACAAACCTTACCCATTACTGCATCATGCTTCTGCTGCGTGAATCTCGACGTAAGCCAGACAGTAACAAAATCCAATTCCGTGATCTGACTCCACTTTCATTGTTGGCATCTGTTATTGGATGAAGCTAAGCCCAGCTGGCAATGACTGTTCTGGCTTTTATTCTGTTGACCATGTTAAAACATCCTTGTACAACATCGATGTCGTTCTTATCCCTATCCAATAACATTTCCTTCATATCCTGATTACATTTACCCAGCATTATATATGGTACTGTTATGAGCCTTCATGAAATCCTTCTGTCCTGATCCTTCCACCCTGTCTGCTGTACCAACAACTACTGTCTTCATAGAATAAGGACTCCCACTGTTCATCCAATCTGAATTTCCCACCATGATCCTGTGCCCTGTACCTGTTTCACCCATAGTGCTGCTTGTTGCATCTTTCTTCTATGCTTCTGCAACTTCCTGAACCCAAGATGGTCTGTTACTTGCATCTGTGCTAGAATAACTCCCTTTGAAAACAGACCAACTCACGCTCCTGGATCGCTCACAGACTTCGCTCGTTACGCACACGCACCTCCCACACCTCCTGTTCTCCGTAAGCACCTAGTACCTAGACCCCACTAACTCTTGGTCCGCTCGTTTAAACGGAAGCCCTGGCCCAGAACTATCAGGCGGCCTTGCTGTTGCAACTCCATGCTAATTTCTCATTGCCTCTCAAAGCCAAACAATGATTTATTGGTCTGATCGGCTGAAAGTCACGGCATCAGAGCTACCACTTACATTAGCTCTCTTTGCCCAGGTATGGTAACTTTTAATGAATAATCATAATTAGCCCTAGAATTCTACAATCCACTTTTCTGTTTTCGCCCTGTTCGTTGTAATTCAAATCTTTCCTGTTCGGTAAAATACTTAAACTCTGCATGATCTGTGTAAACTGTTGACACTTTTCACCCGTACAGATCAATGCCGCCATACTTTGAACGCCTAAAACAATGCGCTGCCAGTTTCTAAAATCATGGGTCTGGGATAATTCAATTCATGTGGCTTCAATTGTCTCGGAGACATAAAAGCTACCCACTTTCCTGTCTTGCCATGGAGTACACATCCCACTACCCAATTATGAGAGGCATTCACTGTAAATCTCAAAGTTCCTTTAACGCCTGGACACTGGCTGAGCGTCAACCACTGGGTCGCTTCAGTCCAACTTTTTCTTCAAGAGTGTACCAAAACTCTGCCCTGAACATCTTATCACTCCCCATTGGGAATACAACCGCTTCTTCAATAACCCCTTTGTTCAAGAGCGTGATGCAATGATAGAGGATCCCTTTAGAAACCTTCTATAATAACCCGGCTAAACCCAGGAGAAAATCTCCAAACTTCTGTGACTCTAGCTCCTCACAAAAATCCCTAATCCGTAAGCCTTTCTGGGTGTCCGCGAAAACGATCCTGCATCAATGTCTCGATGCTAGCTCATCCCAATCATACATAAGTCTCAAATGAAGACATTTCTGGGTGGTCTCCAATCAACAATAGCTTCAATCTTCATAGGATCCACTCTGATACCCTCCGATGACACCACATGTCCTAAGAAAGAAACCTCTTCCAGCCAAAACTCACACTTACTGAGCTTGGCATATAGCTGTTTATCCCTCAGTGTCTGAAGTACAATCCGCAAATGTTTGTCATGTTCAACCCTGTCTCTGGAGTAGACCAAAATGTCATCTATAAACACCACCACAAACTGATCTAGATATGAGTGAAACACACGGTTCATGAGATCCATGAAAACCGCTGGTGCATTTGTAAGACCAAATGGCATTACTAAAAATTCATAGTGACCATATCGGGTCCGGCGTCCTGATATGCAGTCTAGGCAACTATCTTCTTCCTTATCCGCAACTGTATGGGTATTCCCGAACCTAGGCTCGATCTTAGAAAACATACCTGCGACCCTTTTAGCTGAATTCAAACAATTAATCATCGATAATTTCGAGGGGCAATGGATACTTATTCTTGATTGCCAGTTTGTTCATTATGTCTGTAGTCAATGCACAATTCTGACTCTCGTCCGGATGCATCTGGTCCTCTTCTTCTATTCAAATAAGACTGGTGCTCCTCCCAACCGTGATACACTGGGTCTTGATTAAAGCCTCTTAATCCAATAACTCCAGTTGTTTGTAGCTATATCTTTTAACTCCTGTTAACTCTGCTCGGGTCGCGGTGCCATTCTTATAAGTGAATGGATACTGGTGCTGCCTCCAGGATAGGGACATCTATGGTAAACTCCACTTTCCCCTCCTTGGTGGGTAACCCTTGGTATAACTCTTTCTAATTCCATTCCATTGGGGCAAGAATATTAGTGGAAACAACATACATCGACGGAACCTTGGGCAGATAATTAGCCAACACTAGTAAACACTATTTTGGCGTACTTGTCTTGCCACTCTCGACTTTCTTTACGTTCGCTATATCTCGGTTACCATAATAAATTGCAACTACTCACATTACCACAGGTAATGACTTTCACAAACCCTTATCACTCGAATCAAAGCCAACTACCACTGCGCTTCTGCTGCCGATTATGGCTGAGTATCACATTTCTACCCAGAAAATCTCGCCGCTTCCCGTCGATGCATAGCGACAACTACATATCTCATTATCTCGCTCGCTCTTCCCCATGCTCACTCCATCACCACCCCTGAGCCATCATATTCATGACTCAGCTCGTCGCTCGCATGTATTCATCTGCTCTGCTATGCTATATAAATGTCAGCCCTTTCTGACTTGCACATTCACGTATCAATCCAACTCCTACCAGCGCCTCACAACACCACGAACCGGAGTACGGAGTCACGCCGTGAAATGGATTCTAATGGTAGCTAACCAATCCATACTCCCAGTGAAAATCACATCAAATTCCATACCCAGAATCACATCAAATTCTCTAAATGGCAACTCCATAAGATCTCCTAGAAACTCCTTTCCATGTATAACAATTGGACAGCTTTTGACCACTGTCTGGGTTTTTACTACATCTCCTAATGGATTAGTAACCAACATACCCTGACTCACATGTGCAACTGCTAACCCTTTAACCCAAGATTTATGTATGCTAATGTATGAATGAGATGATCCAGGATCAATTAAAGCATAAACTGTATGGTCACATAAAGAAAACTCACCAACTATAACATCTGGAGCTTCCTCATCTTCCCTGGTTCGCATAGCATAAACTCTGGCTGGACCTCTTGTATCAGGTCTGTCCACAGTCTCTGATTGCTGTCTCTGCCCTCCGGAGCTCTCACCTCTACCTCTGCCTGCTATGAACTGGTGTTAGGAAAACCTTTTTGCCTCTTAGGACAGTCTTTTCTCTGATGGTCTGATGCTCCGCATAGGCCAACATTTGCATAACCAACATACCAGTAACCAACCAACAATCTCCACCATGCCGTCTGCCACAATGCTCACAAGGTGGAAAAGTATAACCATCTGACCCTGCACCTCTACCAGTGCCTCTACCCGGTGCCTCTGCCTGAACCTCGACCACCACCGGCAGAACTAGCCACAACTGATACCGCTGGCGCATGAGCACCCCTAGCTGTGCCGTGGCTAAAAGGATGCCTAGGACCAGTTGAAGTACTAACACCTCTGAATCTCTTGCTCTCTGACTGATATGTACTGGGTGCACTCTGAGTCTGATCTCTCTTCTGCTGAGACCACTGGCGTCTGGTACACTGACTGGCCTGAATTCGCTCTATCTCCTGAGCTCTAGCTGCCTCTACGCAAAGCTAGAAAACTCTCTGAATCTGGAAGCTAACCACTCCTATTTGAATCTCATCGTTCGCAGAGCCTTCCTGAAACTTTTTTTTACCCTCTCGGCTTCTGTAGCCACTATCTCCTTGAGCACCATACCATGCTAAGGCTGGTAAATTCTCTGCAATATTCTGAACGGACATTCTATTTTCTGTCTCAAGTATACGGAAGAATTCCTTTCCTTTCTCACGCATCAAGAATAATGTCTCTGTGATGACACTTTTTCTGAATTCATCCGAAAGAAAAATTGCCAAAGTAATGCTGCTACTGTGGATACCTCGCTGCTGAGCAGTAGTCCACCATGTGGTAGGCCTTTTCATCTATTAAGCAAATGAATGTGGCACAAATCACTTGTCCTCTGGTTGTACACTGTAATTGTTCCAAAGCAACTCTCCAATGTCCCATCTAACCAATACTCAAGCCCTATTTCTGGAAACTATATCCTTGAGTTAGCAGCTAAATTCCTTCGCACCATAACTTTTCTAAGCTTCTCTAGTGGGAGGCTTTCGTTTTCTCATTTCTAGGGCTACTATTGTGCTTGAAGGTATCACCGTCCTGCAATTGTCTGGAAAAGTATCTGCAAGCTGCTTTAACCAGCGTCTCTTGACCTGGTGCTGCCGGAGCCACCTCCCCTGCTCTGGAGGCGTGTGACTCGCTCTCACCTTCTTGTGACATCCTTCCCTAAAAGAACAAACAAACTGCTTAAGTTCATCAAGGGGTAGTCCAATGGCAATGGACACTATACTGACTTATGAATGCAAGCCCGGGGAGACTAAATCCCTAGGGCTCTGATATACCAAAATTTGTAACATCCTTCCTGGTCCACCCATAAAACCCGACTAAACCGATTCCGAGACGTTACAAACTGGTTTGACTTAATGACCTGCATGCTGAAATCATAAAATGTATATTGAAATTATAAAATCAATGCTGATTGTTGTTTACATTAAATAATGTAATGAATATTTACAAGACATGATACTAGTTTTTCAAATGGAATGGGCCCAAACTTTTAGTGCCCCTGTACATGCATGAAAAGGATAGACAAAAATACACATCGCAAAGGAGTAGCTACCCTGAAGACCGTGAGTCTTCTACAGATGAACTTGCACAGTTGTAAGCTACTTTCTACGACCAGTCTCAAAACCTGCGAGTTTAAACAGGTAACTCGCTGAGCAAAAATTAAAGCTCAGTGGATATCTCAACAATAAAAAGAACAATGAAACACATACATGTGTAGAAATGATATCATGTAAACACATAATGGCACATACAAACACACATATCATGATACTTTTCCGTTATTTTTGATGGTCTTTCTTTCCTATTATAGCACTGTATTGGATTCATGCAAATGGGTAAATCAAGATATCGGTATAGCTCCATAAGGTATAGTGAAAACGCGAAGTGATAAGAAAAATTCTGTATGAAACTGTTGAATAACTGTATGACTTGGCTGCTATGGCCCATATATAATCATATTCCAACTCAAACGGCCTTAAGCCGGAGTTACCAAACTGTATGAGGTGCAGATCAGACCTATGTCGCGGACATGGTCTTTATCTACATGGTTTCCTATCATAACCTCAAATGGAGCATAATGTTGGTATGTCAATAGTATAAAACACAATAATCAATGAAATAGTTTCATAACTCATGTTCATAACTTCAATAAAGTCATGAATGTTACTTGATTTCAACCATCATTTGTATGCTTTTCTTGTTTGTTGATACAATTGTTCTATATGTTGTCTTTTTTGTTTTAGAATGATTGGAGGGCAATACAAGGTGAGCAAAGGATTCCAAATTTGATTGAAAATGAAGTCCAAAAATGCAATGAAATAACAAGTCGCGAAGCGGGACGCCTTGCAAGTCGCGAGCGCGAGAAAATGCAAAACTGCAAAGTCGCGAGCAGCCTTGCAAAGTCGCGAGCGGCGTAAAGTACAATTTGAAGAGTCCAAGTGAGTTCGCTAGGCAAAGTCCGCGAGCCGCGCATGATGTCGCGAGCGCGTAAAGCACAAGGTCGCCGAGCGCGAGCGCGTAGAGTGCAAAATGAGAGACAGTGAGTTCCCAGGCCAAATTCGCGAGCGCGCGATGAAGGTCGTCCAATTGCATTGAAAATGAAGTCCAAAAGTGCATGAAAACACAAGTCGCGAGCGCGAGATGCAAAAATGAGAGTCAGTGAGTTTCCAGGCCAAAGTCGCAAGCACGCAAATGAAAGTCGCGAGCGCGTAAAGCACCAAATGAGAGTCAGAGAGTTTCCAGGCACAAGTCGCGAGCGCGCGACATGTTTTCCAGCCTGCATAGTCTGTACTCTTTTGGTCATATCTCTCAATATACAACTCCGATTTGAGTGATTCAAAAACCCATGTAAAGCTAACACATAGAGGAACAAATAACTCTTCTATGACACTTCCTAATTCCATTATTAAGTAGGGTCAAAATCAAGGTGAAGTCACTGGTTCTTTTTCCAGAAAAACCTATTTCAGCATAACTCAATATCTACTTCATTTGTTCAGTTCATCCCATGTTTTCTCACCATTTCGAGTCCTCTCACTCAACATTAAGCAATATATTAAGGCAATATTAATGGTCTCATTAGCTACACACACAAACTTCTCATGCAAAGAAAATGGTAAACAGGCAAAGAGATATCAAAACCTTTAACTCCAAAAAGCTTGAACTCTTCCTTTAGTTTTCCTTTTTTCTAACAACTCTTTGAACTCTTTCACACTATAAATAAGAATTCTTATAAATAGTCCTAAAAATAGCACCAAATGATTAATTATGACTTCAAAGAAGGTTTAACTTACTTGGATAGAAAAGAGAAGTTGAAAGTTAAGGCTTAACTACCATTAATTGAAATTGAAAGGAAGGTGGAAGAGGAAAGGAAGAAAATGAAGAAGATGAAGATAAGGATGAAAAATGGGAAAGTGAAATGGTTTTCACGGGTAGGCCATCACAATATAAAAGGATTTATGTAACACTTCCTAAATGGTACCTCAAAAGTCAACATGTTGCAACTTAATACCCAAACTTGATCTTTTAATGCAAATAAATCCTAATCCTTATACTTTGATCTTTTTCTCTCATTTAAGTAAGTCCACTTATAAACCCATTCTACCCCAACCGGGTTTGGTTCGGCCCGACTCAACTCGACTCTATGACCTGCAACTCGACTCTATGACCTGACTCGACTCAATAGGATGTCACACCAAGGAAGAGGAAAGGGTCGGGACATGAGTAGAATTCAATGTTATAACTGTAAAAATTATGGCCATATTGCCACCAATTGTGGAAAGAAGTTTTGTAATTATTGCAAACAATCAGGACATGTCATAAAGGAGTGTCCAACACGGCCTCAAAACTGAAAAATGAATGTTGCCCCAATTACACCAAATAACCTCATTCATTTTGTTGCTCCAACAGTTTCTACAACTCCCTCTTCAGCTGGTGAACCTGTGATTCTTACTCCAGAAATGGTGCAACAAATGATTATTTCAGCCTTCTCTGCCTTAGGACCACAAGGTAAGAATACCTCCCCCTCTCAACTTTGGCTTATTGATTCTGCTGCCTCAAATCATATGACAAATACATCTAACATGCTTACCAATGTTCGCAAATATCATGATTCAATTAAAATTTAGATTGCAAATGGTAGTACAATACCTATTACTGAGATTGGAGATCTTAGACCATGTTTCAACAATTTTTTATATCTCCAAAGCTCTCAACTAAGCTTCTTTCGGTTGGTCAGTTAGTAGATAACAATTATGATGTGCATTTCTCTCGTAATGGTTGTCTTGTGCAGGATCAGGCATCGGGGATAGTAATTGCGAAGGGGCCTAAAGTTGGGAGACTATTTCCATTACTATTTTCCATTCCTTGTATCTCTTCATTTTGTACTACAGTTATTAGTAAGAGTGAACTATGGCATAGACATTTAGGTCATCCTAATCCTGTTATTTTGTCTCATTTATCTTATTAGTAAGAGTGAACTATGGCATAGACATTTAGGTCATCCTAATCCTGTTATTTTGTCTCATTTATCAACTTCTGGTTTCTTAGGCAATAAAGAACTCCTTACTAAGGTTCCTTTTGATTTTTCCACATGTAGACTAGGTAAAAGCAAAAACTTTCTTTTCCTTCGAATGGTAGTCGTGCTGTCCAATGTTTTGATATAATTCATAGTGATGTCTGGGGCATTATGCCTGTTATTTCTCATGCTCAATATAAGTACTTTGTGACATTTATTGATGATTACAATAAATATACATGGGTATACTTCCTTCATTCTAAATCTGATGTATATTCTGTTTTCAAGACCTTTTTGGCCTACGTTAAGACTCAGTTTTCTACTGGTATTAAAATATTACAATCTGATTCTGGAGGAGAATATATATCTCATGAATTTCAAAATTTTCTTCGTGAGAAAGGGATTGTCTCACAACATTCTTGTCCTTATACACCACAACAAAATGTAGTTGCTGAGCGTAAAAATCATCATCTTTTGGATGTAACCCGAACTTTGTTAATTGGATCTTCAGTTCCATCTAAGTTTTGGGTTGAAGCCCTATGTACTGCAACTTATCTAATTAATAGAATGCCTTCTCAAGTATTAAATCTCGATCCCCCATATTTTCGTCTATGTCATCAATATCCTAATTATCATGATTTATACACATTTGGTTGTGTTTGTTTTGTTCATCTGCCTTCTCATGAACTTCGTAAACTTTCAGCTCAATCTGTTAAATGTGCGTTTATGGGTTATAATTGTAACTCCCGCCGCCCAATCCTGAAAGACCAGACGGTGGATGCCACATTCGGTGCTGGAGGCACCGTCCTAACCTACATATAAATCATACAACCATATTATGAATTAGAAGTGACTCATATTATGAATTAGAAGAATTTATGATTTGAAAGAATTAAATTATTATGTTATTATTTATACGGTTATTTGATATTCTAAGTGACGAACTAAAGTATTTATGGTGATTAAATGTCTCATTCATTATATACATATATCAAGTCTCAATGAACTAATCATATCAACTGACTTCAAATATTTCATATTCAATCATTTAATAACTCGTATTCTTATCTCCAAATATATCCACCAAAATAATTTTATAATTACATACTTCAATTATATTTGAAATAACATAATATCTGAAAATGTAACAATTATACATGCCATCATTCTTCATTATATAAATCTCAATCGATTACCACAAACTCAGTGGTGCTCATAATTCACATACTTACCAAAGTTGCGATGGCAACTTACTTAAAAACAACTTTCATAAAATCATTTCCAATCATAAAATCATTTAATTTCAACATACATTTCCATTTATAGCAAAAGAAATATCAAATACACTATGAATTAATAACATAAATAATTTAATTCGTTATACCATAAATCCTTTACTTAGACATTTAATCACCATAAATACTTTAGTTCGGCACGTAGAATATCAAATAACCGTATAAATAATAACATAATAATTTAATTCTTTCAAATCATAAATTCATTACTTGAACATTTATTAGACCAATACATATACTATTTATTTTTAAAACCATGTATTGAAATATCATGCTTTGAAAATTCATTAATAACATAATCATTAATTTCCAAAGTATGGTTTACTAAAATAATATGATCTCATTCGTTTAATTGTCTTACAAATAATTTCCATGGGCTCGCATACACTTATGAGAAAGAGAAGCAGATAGGTTTTCATAATGGCCTTAGGTCGCCAACCTTTTCATAATGGCTTTAGGTCGCCATCGTATTCATAACATATAGAGCGCGTCCGCCCTAACATAAGACACCCACGTGCTTAGCATATGATCATAGCTTCTTATCATAATGGCAGCATGCTCATCTTACATAATAAATCATATCACGCATCAAATTTACACCAAGTATATTAGAGCCCACACGCATCCAAATTCAACACTAAGTATAGGAGAGCTAAAAATCCTTGTCTTTATATTCTTAATTCATAACACACTTTATCATAAAACTTGGTCTTAATTCATTTAGTTTCTAATTCATAAATATAATGAGCTTTACTTTAGAACGTAAAGTAGTTCATGACTTTCAATATTTACACATAATTACTTAACATAGAAAATCTTCTCTATCATAATGAAATTATAACTTGTAAGCTCACTTTAGGAATTAAGTGACTTATGAAAACTTCATAATTTAAAAACATATTACTTAATTACGACTTTCTCATAAATTCCTTTTTCTTTTCATTTCTTAAAAGTAATGAAATTTATTATAAGAAATTTCTTATCATATAAAATCATACTTTCCTTATTCAAACTTCAAATCACATACACCTTAAATACCCATTTTTTTTAGAAAAAACTCTAAACATATGAAAGCTATCAAATCAAAATAGTCATACATATTTCACATATATCAAATAATTAAGCAAGCATTATTAACCAAGGGGAGGAGTTTCCTTCTCCAATCAAGCAGCTAACATAACTCTTATGCACAAAAGTATCCATTTCAACCCTCATCATGCATTATCTAAATCAATTTCACACCTTTCCAAACATATCCACAACATCACTTCTCAAACTTTCAAACATATCCACAAACATCACTTCTCAAACTTATGTCTTATTTTTGTCAAATAACATCTAAGGATAATGGACAAAGTAAGAATGCAAGAGAATTTCATCACACATGAATTCATACCTACATTTATTGCACAAATACGAACCAATGATTCAAGAACATGATAAAAATTTCCCAGCACTAGTAAAATTTTATACCTTGACCTTTGCTGGGTTTTTAAGACATAACTTGAATTAATAATGTCTCCAAATTGAATGAAATTAAGATTCATTAGAAAGCTAAAGACAAAATTCTAGGCAAATGTTATAGGGAACACAGCAGGATCAAAATGCTATAAGGTAGCAAAAAAAAAGGCTAGGAACACAGAAGACCACAAGTCAGACCTGATTCAGGCAGAACCAAGTCCAATGTTTATTGAATTCCTCCTTAACGACAACCACTCAGAATTAAATCATCCAAAACCAGAGAAAGTCTCAAGACACAGGGAAACAACTTATCAATGAAGAAATTTAGAACATAATTATTATACAATTATAGTGGTCAAAATGGGACACTCAAGGTCAGTGATGCATGTAGCCCGTCAATACCACACGATCAGTTTAGGTGTTTTAGCCATAAGTTGAGCTAATATATTATTCCAAATTGGACCAGCAAGAGGAATTTGGGGTGGAAAGCTAAGAAGTAGACCTAACAAACTTTCATGAAGGACTCAGGAACACCAATGGTAAATGAAAAGGATCAAAAAAACAGGCCGTAATCCAGCAACCCAATAACACCTTTTTCCGTCATTTCAGCTTACTTTATATCATATAACTACAAGGTAGACGATTTTCTTAACACATACCAATAACTCATCAAATATCATCTTAAGATTAATAAATCCCAAAAGAATGCTTCAGAAATCTCCAAGAACAATTTTATATAACCACAAAAATTTAATAATCAAATTATTTCATATAAATTTCCCAATTTTCACAAAAATAGTATAAAACTTCACAAAAATCAAGAATTTAAAACAGATAAGAGTGTTTATGAACACTAAAACGCTTAAACAGAAAGCTCTAACATGGTCTTAAATCAACTCCTGAAGCGCTTAGATTGCTTCTCTTTGGTAGAAGGTTCTCCACCGCTTTGGGATTAACGTAGTAACTCTCCAAATTAACTTGAAATTATTCCACCAAAAATCATTTCTAAAGGCTTTTAATCTCAAGGATTAATTACTTAAATCAAGTCCTAATGGTGTAAATTTGGTGAGTTTACCAATGTAGAAATTTAAGGAAAAACAAAGAAGGAGAAAGGAGAGGAGTTCACGGTTGATGAGAAAGAAGAAGAAGAGAAAAAGGGTTGCTCAATAATTGAGCAACCAAAAGGGATTTTTGGGGTCTTTTTCTCAACATTGGAATGGCTAGGATTGAGTCAATGTAAATCTAATGGCTACAAAATATTTTTCCAAATTAAATTCTTTCATACTATTATGTAACACAACAAAATTCTCAATTTACTCCATAAAAATAAAATTTCACTAATGTCCTTAATTAATAATAACACCATAAAAATAATTTCTCTAATGTCCTTAATTAATATAACACCATCTCAAATTTACTCCATAAAAATAATTTTTCTAATTTCTTTAATTAATATAACACTATAATTCACTATTCACTAATTCTCTAATCTCTCCAAAAATATTCCTTACTTACTTTCTACCCATAAAAACCATGCATACATGCTCCAAAAATGTTAAATAAAATATAACACATAAATAGTAATTTTTTTCGGACCAAAATAATACTTATTCCCGGGCTGATGGTACTATTCACAGACCGGTGGTACTATTCACATACCGGTAAAACTATTATTTTAGACACAGAAAAATCAGGGTGTTACAATAATTCTTCTCAAAAGGGTTTTGTTTGCTATGATTCCACTTCTAACAAATTTCGTGTTTCTCGAAATGTTATTTTCTTTGAGCATCAATTTTTCTTTCCTAATCTTGTTGAGTCTTCTTCTATTTCTCCCATTCTTCCAATTTTTAAGGATTTACCAATTGTTCCTAATCGGTTTAAGCCTGGATTTGTGTATGAAAGAAGTCAACCAATGATGCCTTTTCCCGAGACTGATCCCTCATCTATGTCTGATTCTCCTACATCTACTCTGCGTTGATCTACTGGAGTATCTTGACCTCCAAGACGGTATGGTTTTTTCAAGACGGTATGGTTTTTTTGATAATCCTGTTGGATATTCTGCCACTTTATCTGATATTTCTATTCCATCTTGTTACTCACAAGCCTCCAAGAATGAATGTTGGCAAAAAGCCATGCAGGACGAACTTCAAGCTCTTCACGACAATCATACATGGGAAATTCTTCCTTGCCATCCAAATGTTAAGCCCATTGGATGTAAATAGGTTTATTCAGTCAAGCTTCGTTCTGATTGAACATTGGATCGATATAAAGCTCGATTGGTTGCTCTTGGTAATAAGCAAAAGTACGGAGTGGACTATGAGAAGACCTTTGCTCCAGTTGCAAAAATGACTACCGTCCGTACTATTATTGCAGTTGTTGCTTGTCAGGGTTGGCCTCTTCATCAAATGGATGTCAAAAATGCTTTTCTTCATGGTGATCTTAAAAAAGATATTTATATGACACTTCCACTGGGTTTGACTTCATTTATATGACACTTCCACTGGGTTTGACTTCCTCATCTTCCACGCATGTGTCTAAGTTAAAAAGGTCTTTGTACGGACTAAAACAAGCTCCACGTGCCTGGTTTGACAAGTTTCGGTCTACCTTAATTACTTCAGTTTTCATTTGTGCAAAGTAAATATGACTCCTCTTTTTTCCTCCACAAGAGTTCTGCTGGTTTTATTCTTCTCCTTGTTTATGTTGATGACATTATTATCACTGGCACTAACACAACAATGATCCTCAATCTTCAATAATCTCTTCAAACTTCTTTTAATATGAAGGATCTTGGTCCACTTACATATTTCTTAGGGCTGGAAGTTCACTATGATTCTTCAGGGATATTTTTGCATCAACAAAAATATACTACAAATTTGATTGCCTTAGCAGGCCTTCAAGATTCATCTCCAGTTGATACCCCTTTGGAATTAAATGTCAAGTATCATAGTCAAAATGGAGATCTTCTTCCTGATCTATCTCTTTATCGGCAATTAGTTGGCAGTTTGAATTATTTGACTATTACAAGGCCCGATATTTCTTTTGCAGTTCAGCAAGTCAGTCAATTCATGAATACTCCGCGTCACTTACATCTGGTAGCAATTCGTCGAATCATTCGCTATCTTCTTGGCACATCTTCTCGGGATTTATTCTTTCCTACTGGCTCTCCCCTACGCCTTGTTGCTTACAGTGATGCTGATTGGGCTGGTTGTCCAGACACTCGATGCTCTATAACTGGTTGGTGTATGTTTCTTGGCGATTCTTTAATATCTTGGAAAAGTAAGAAACAAGATCGTGTTTCAAAATCTTCTACTGAGTCTGAATATCGGGCTATGTCCGCTACTTGCTCAGAGATTGTTTGGTTACGTGGGTTACTTGCTGAAATTGGATTTCCTCAGCCTCATTCTACTTGCTGAAATTGGAATTTCCTCAGCCTCATTCTACTCCCTCTGCATGCTTGACAACACTAGTGGCCATACAAATTGCTACAAATCCAATTTTTGCATGAACGTTTTTCATGAACGTACCAAACATATCGTAGTCGACTGTCATTCTATTCAAGAGGCCGTAGATACAGGTGTCATTTCTCTTCCACATGTCTCCACTGCTCTTCAAATTGCTGATGTGTTCACAAAATCTATGACAAGACAGCGTCATCAATTTCTCGTTGGCAAATTGATGCTTCTTAATCGCCCATCATCAATTTGAGGGGGGATGTTAGTGATGTTAGTATATCATTGTAATTAATTGATTATACTGTTGTAAGATAGATGTAAATAACCATCACTTAGGAGACAATTTGGGCATCAATCAGGGAGCCAATTAAGGCTGTAAATGTCAACCATAATAAGGAGACAATGGGCATAAATTAGGAGACAAATTAGGCATCAATTAGGGAGCCAATTAAGGCTATAATTGCCAGCCATAATTAGGAGACAATGGGCATCAATTAGGGCTGTAATTTAGGGCTGTAATTTTAGGAATTTATTCCCAATTTTGTGGATACTTCAGTCTATTTTAGGAGACAATGGGCATCAATTAGGGCTGTAATTTAGGAATTTATTCCCAATTTTGTGGATACTTCAGTCTATTTAAACCCAATCAGCTTGGGAGAATAGGCAAGCAAATTTCTATCAGAATTCTATTGAAATACAGCAAGTTTGTCACAAGAATCTGATAATGGCAAAAGCTTGCAAATGGCAAAAGCTTCTTAGCTAAAGCTCAAGCTCTATCTCTCCCCACTCCGTTTAATTTGGTGTTTGAATTTCAATCTCATGGTAGTGCCCAGGATTTTGTCTCTAAATGTTAGGGGTTTAGTTAAAGGTTAGAGCTATCAAAAGCTTGATAAGCAATGAAAATGTCAATTTTATTTTACTACTAGAAACAAAAAGAGTAACTTATCAAGGGATTGTCTAAACAGCTTATGGGTTGGTAGCAACTTCGATTGGGCAAATATTGACTCTTCTGGTGCTTCAGGTGGTCTCTTAATGGTGTGGAGTGCCAATTCCTTTCACAAAACTTCTGTTACAATAGGAAATGGCTTTCTCTTGGTGTCAGGTAAGTTCACTAATGAACCACATTTATGCCATTTAATAAATGTTTATTCCCCTTGTGATGTAACTACTAGAAAAACTCTTTGGGCTGAAATTCAGAATTTAATAGAAAACTTATCTAGATCAATATGCATTGCTAGAGATTTCGACTCCGTTAGGGGGAGTCATGAGAGGAGAGGTTGAAGAGAGGATCTCATCAGCTATAATGATTTCAATTCATTCATTTCAAATTATGGCTTAGTTAACCCACCTATGATCGATAGAAAATTTACATGGGTAAAAAGTGCAGGTTCAAAAATGAGTCAAGTAGATCGATTTTTACTTTGTAATAATTGGCTCCTAAATTGGCCTCTATTAAGGGTTTTTAGTCTAAAAATAATCTGCTCTAATCATAGCCCTATTCTTTTGGGTGTTGATGAAGTAAACTAGGGTCCTAGAACTTATCGCTTCTTGAACTGTTGGTGTGATCATTTTGATTTTTAAAGCTTATGAAAGACAGTTGGAGTTTAGACAACATAAGTGGTTGGGGTGGCTACATCTTCTTAAGGAAACTAAAATGCTAAAAAATAGAGTTGAAAGCATGGAATAAATCAACTTTCAGCTTCATTGGTGAAAAAATGAGTTCCTGTCAAAGCTCTATTGTAGAACTGGACAACAACACAGAAAATGCTAAAAAATAGAGTTGAAAGCATAGAATAAATCAACTTTCGGCTTCATTGGTGAACAAATGAGTTCCTCTATCAGATTCTGAAATAAATCAAAGGAGGGCTCTCACTCAAAAGCTTTATGCTCTTCAACGTATAAATGAGAATATTTTGAGGCAAAAATCAAGAATCCAATGGCTAAAAGAAGGTGACTCCAATACGAAATTTTTTCACGCCATTATTAATAAAAGGTATGTTAAAAATCATATTGGAGGACTTTTTTCTATGGAAATTGGGTATCAGAGGTGGTTCAAATAACGTGAAGAGACAAAATAAATTTATTTATTGTATTTTTCTATTATTGTCAATAGCAAATGTAATTAGTTAGATAAAAGGTAAATATCCGTACCTAAAGGATATATGTACAGTTGTATAAGAGACAAAAGAGTTACACACATATTTTTTCAATGGAACTCCGATTTGGGATTGTTTTATTAATTTTTATCTTTTTAGACCTCTGAAATGAAAGTCCATGAGCCACAAGGAAAGTGGCGTGTGCCACACGTAGTGACATGCGGACCTTACCTAGATCAAGATGTCACAAAACCAATGTTTATACCTTAATTTTATTAATTTTACATTTCTGCGCTTCTGAAATGAAGGTCCGTGTGCCACTAGAAAAGTAACGTGTGGCATTACATGTGACGCGTGGACCTTTCCCTAATCAGAAGATGCAAAACATTATTCTGGAGCTTTCTGACTGTAGGAGAAGTGGTCCGCCCCACATGTAGTGGTGCGAGGCCCTTACCTAGTGGCGTGCGCCACTTCTGACATAGTCATAAGCTTTCTGGTTGTTCGTCGATTTCTCTCCCAACAATTTAGAAAGGGTGTTTTAACACACTAAAATAAAAAGAAAAGGACGAAGAACAAGTTCAGGGCTCTCAGGGTTTACCTTGTTTGAAAAATTCCAAAGATTTTGGGGAAAATGAACCAAGGAACCAAAAAGCTTTGATTTTAAATCAACAATCTGAGTTTAAGTTTAATGTGAGTATTTATGGGTTTTTTGGCTAAGAGTATTTATGGGTTTTTTGGCTAAGAATCCAGGAAGTTTTTATCCAAATGATTGCGTAGAACCTTGAATCCAAGTAAGAAACACATGTTTTTTACTGAGATTAAGGTTAGGTTTTCAAATTAAAAGAGTTTCCCTTAGTTAATCCAAAAAGCCCCCTCAACACATTTCCCAATACTCTATTTATAGGTAAATGAGGAATGTTGCCCTAATTTTAGGGCTTAGGTGGCAACTGCTATCGGTGGGCCCTAAAATTATGTCAGGCTTATTTTTTACCAAAATCAAATCGGGTGGCACGCAAAATGAGGTAGTGCACTAGAAAGCATGTCGAGCGGACTGAAAACACTTCCCGGGCTCGATTTTGCTATGAAACACTGGAAACTCAAAAAAGTAATGGTCAAATAACTTAATTATCTTTACCACGGACCATCAGATCGAGAATCAAAGCGATCGAAAATCCTAATTTAGTTTTTTTGTAAAAAAGATTATCATATCTAAGCCACTTAGGGGCAAAAATTAAGCATTTACAGTTTGTCCCCACTTTCATGATATTTTGCTTTTGAGCAAGATATCATAAAAGTGTAAAGTAGATGCCCAAGTAAGAAGTGCTTACCTGGTTTGCATTCTTTGAATGGCTTGGATGTAGGAAATGCTCCATTTTGGCGCCTTTGTTGATGTAGAGTGCCATTTTGGCTGTGTTTGGCAATGAATTGCGTCATGCTGGTTGACGTCTTCTATGGCTGACTAGGCTATTTGGCGGCTTTATTGAAATGCATCACTCTAGACAGTGTCGCTTTGGACGAGTGCGTTCTTTGACTGACTTGAACTGAAGGATGATGCCAGTTTTGACGCTTCAGACAGTGGGTGCACCACCTTGGATGACTTGATCTAAAATGCGCCACTTTGGGCGATTGTCACTTTGGACATGTAGGGTGAATGAATTGCCATTGTGATGGTCGGCGGCTTACAGACGACTGCGCTATTTTGGCAGCTTTGTTGAAATGTGTCACATAGATGGGTGCGTTCTTTGAACGGCTTGGGTAAATTTGCGCCACTTTGGGCGATTGTCACTTTGGACATGTAGGGTGAATGAATTGCCATTGTGATGGTCGGCGGCTTACAGACGACTGCGCTATTTTGGCAGCTTTGTTGAAATGTGTCACATAGATGGGTGCGTTCTTTGAACGGCTTGGGTGCGCCACTTGGGACGGCTTAGTCTAAAATGCGCAACTTTGGGCAGGTGCATTCTTTGAACGGCTTGGATGCGTCACTTTGGACGAGCTTGCAAAACAATTTTGCTAATAAAAGCAAAGGCTTTTTAACTGGTTATGGATAGAAGTGAAATTTCGTGATTATGCTTGGAAAAATGTGATCATGAAAAAATATGTGAGTTCGTAAAAAATGCATGAGTTTGTGTGAATTTTTGCAAATACGTGACCATGCACAAATTTATGTGAATTTATATAAATTCGTATTCACATAAATTCATGTAATGGCATGCAAAATGAGGAAAATTTTGCATGTCGGTCCGAAAACTTACCTATGACTAGCAGTGATGCCCCTGCTTAAGTGGTGAGGCATTTGTGGGTTTCTGGCTAAGCATGAGAGCTTATCGCTGCAATTGGGCCTGCGATCCATTTTGGGCCCAAGGGCCTGAGTTGGGCCCGTAAGCCCATGAAGCTTATAACTGGTTGAAAGTGACATTTTATTTGTCACTTTCAACCTAAGCTTCCAAAAGGACTTTTTGAAACTCTTTGCTTCCTTCCTTCACTACCACATACTTTTTGAAAACGTCGTTGTTGGCTTCCTAGAGGCGTCGTTATCGATCCCGTGAACCGATTACTCAATCATGGCATGAAATTGCGAGAGTTTATACACGATGCTGGGAGTTCGATC
This sequence comes from Jatropha curcas, assembly GCF_014843425.1. Next base: position 6,033 of record NW_023591599.1, on the reverse strand, counting down.
AGCCTGCTGGAGCACGTCTAAGGTAATTTGGAACCCTTTTTTTTGTTTTTTCTACACTAAGAATGTTAGAAACATGTGAAAAATAAGTTAGAAATCAAAAACTAGATAGAAATATACAAGTTTGGGCGATTTTTGCATCTGTCGACATCGCTGTGGCGTGCGCCATAGTAGTTGTTGTTTGGTTGGACTAGCGCTAGGGTTTAGCTAGTGGCGCGAGCCTTAAGGGATGTGGCGCATTCCATTTAAATAGTGGCTTGCGCATTGTTGCTTCTCTTTTGAGTTCCCGCAAGTATACGGATCGCAACGTAGTAATAAAAAGATTGATCCCACGAGGAACGGGTTATGTCCACTCTACTAGGAACGGGTTTATGTCACTCTACTTACTCATCCTTAACAACTTATGTTTACAGCAATAAAACATGAATATGAATTGAACTATAATCCTATTTTAAAAAACTATAACTAAATATACCTACTTAAATTCTATAGGTAAAAGATATAGTGGAAGTAACTTAGAAAGAATTGATCATGCATAGATTTTCTTTTTCTATAGCAAAGCGGTGTAACATGCAATAACGATTCTCTAATCACATGTGGTCCAAAGTATAAATTCAACCTCTCGTACAGAATTAATTCCTTTTTATTGTATGTATTCTCTGGCAGACAACAATGTTACTTGTCAAAATATTAAACCTAGAATCTTATTCTTTGATTATTTCAATAAAAGTTTTTAGACTTAACTTTTGAAAACTAAGTAAAGATTCCACAATGCAAACCCAACTAAATGAATTCCTATGCTCTTTGATCCTTAACCGAAAATTAATTTCTTTCTGAGAATTATAATTAAGTAAGCTTGATTAAAAAAGACTAAAAAGATAACTTAAAGAAACTTTTTAGTTGAATGAAACCAAATAACAATTGTTTGCTTTGCATAAAAATTAATAAGCACACATGCAAAGTCTTTAATAAAACAAAGAGAAAGATAGAGTAATCCAAACTCAAAGCCTCTTGGAGGGCGTCCAACACCTCGAGGAACTCCTGGGATGTTCTTTGGCACAAACATAATAAGTGTGTACAGACTGATTTTCTTTTAGTGTCGGTAATAGTGATTTACCGGGTCCTGTGAATAATTACCATCGGTTCCCGGGACTTGGTATTATTTTAGTCCCGGAAAATTAACTTATGCATAGTTTATATTTTTATTTACTATTTTTGGAGCATGTTTGCATGATTTTAGGGTTGGGTAGAAATATTTAATGAATATTTTTTGGAGAGTTTATGTATTAAATGCATAATATTTCTAGTGTGGTATATTAAGAAATAATGAGGGATTATTTTTAGTGGAGTTAATTTTAAAATTAATTGGGTGGAGTTAAATAATAAGTAGAGAGAGAATTAATTTGAGAATATTTAGAGGCATTATTTAGAGCCATTGGATGAGATTACTTAGGACTTGATCTTAGCCACACATTTTGCATGATTTTAGGAAGTCAAATTTGACTTTGGCAATTAAAGTAAACACCACAACATTTTTGTCTTTCTTCTCTTCTCTTCTCTACGCCATTTCCATCTTCTTCCTTCTTCTTTCATTTTCTTACCTCCAAATTTACCACCAAACTACCTAATTAAACCATAGATTTGTATTTAATTCTTAAGAATTAAGAAGTAGAAGTTGAGTTTGGTGATTAAAAGCAAAGAGAAGTGAAGTTACCATTGAAGCAAGTAAGTTGTGGTTTTTTTTGAGTTTTGTGAATTGGGTTAAAGTAGAATTTCATGGTTTAGACATGTTAATTGTGATGCATTAAATCATGCTTCGCAACTATTTTCACTATTTCTTTTGTCAAGTTTTGCTTTTAATGTTGATTTTTCATGCTTTGAAGAGGTTGGAGAACCATCCTCAAAGGGTAAAGAGAAAGCCAAGGAGTGAGGCTTTCCAAGCTTTTTCAAGCTTGTTAATAAGGTTAGTGCAATCATACTTTCACTTGTTTAAGTTGTTTTTACATGGTTAGGTTTTGCACATATGTTAGGAACTTTTTATGTTTTGGTTCTATTGCTGATTTTAATGTGAGATATGTTCTGCCATGGGATTGGAACTCATTTTCGACCCCTTTATGCTCCCCATCTGTTTCTGACTTCTTCATGAAAGTTGTAGCTCTATTTCTCATCTTTCCAAAACATATTTTTATGTCTAATTCCAATACTTGTAGCTCACCGGGCCACATGCATTAAACTAAATTAGTGCCGCATTTTGACCACTATACATGACAAGATTAGGTTCTGAGTTCTTCATAAAGTTGTTTCCCTGTGTCTTGAAGAAATTCTATCGTTCTGGATTGGTTTTCATTTGAGTGTTTGGGTGAAGTTAGGAATTAAGAAACATTGGACTTGTTCTGCTGAATCAGGTCTGATTCTATTGGTCTGTGTTCTTGGCTTTTGTTTGCTATCTACTCTTTTGATCTGGGCTCTGGTCCCTTCTGAACATTTTGTAGAATTTTTGTGTCCCCTTAGCTTTCTAAATGAATCTGATTTCATTGAATTTGGAAGACCCATTAACTCAAAATTATGTGTTTAAAAACCCTGCAAAGGTCAAGTTTATGAAAATGCTGAAAGTTTCTTTGATTTTGTGTACTTTGATACTATATTAAAGTGTATATATAATATATCTATAGTGTTTTTGAGTAAAGATTTTGAAAAGAAGAGGTTTTGATTTATAAATTATTGCTTTTTGTGAAAGAATGATTTTGATTTGGGCTCCTACTATGCATGATTGAGACGTGGTATGATGAGATGGAATTTTCTTTATTGTGAAAGCTTATGATCATATGCCTAGGGTTTATCAAGCCCTTAAATAAATAGGCGGACGCGCTTAATTTGTGTGATGGGGTGGGTGCTTTTATAGCCGCAGGTGGTGGCTTTCAATAGGCCACGATTGGTGTGATGGGGGTGGTGCTTTCATAGGCCACGGTGGTGCTTTTCATAGGCCACGAGTTAATGTGATGGGGGTGGCGCTAATATAGGCCACGATCAAATCTGCTTTATGTTCATTTTGCAATGAGTACAGCTTAACAAAAAAATGAATTTTTATTGGTTGCCTATAAAAGAATGAAGACATATTTTGTATTTAATACTCTTCTTCATTACTTTCAAAGTATTTGAATTACTTGGCTATTATTGTTTAATTAAATTGTGGTTATTTTAGCCCACTGAAGTCTTTCCACTCAGCACGTTGAATTTTTATCATGCGGCAGGTTAAGAAACGGAGGGTGTTCTACACAGACCAGAGGAGGAGCATCCAGAGTAAGATATCACATTTTGGGTAGGATAATTTTGTAAATGGTGATTTTTGGCAATGTAATATAAATTTATTGTGTTGTGGACGGTTGGATAATAAATAATTTATATAATTGTAATTAAGAGTTAATGATTATGTAGGAAATAACATCTTTATTTAATATTTTTGTTGTATGGATGATTATAGATTCCTTGAAAAGAATGCAATTTCGAAATTTTATGCGTATATTGAATGGATATTTAGAAGTGCTTGTGGTAGTGTGATGAATTGAGTTTTGGGGGTTTGGAGAAAATTGGAAGTGGGTGTATATTTTTTTTGTGTGGCAAGTTAATTTTTAGGGGAAACTCTTTTGCGAAAATGTTCGTTAGGAATTCCTTAACATTCTTTTTGTAAAAAAAAAATGTTAATTTACTTGCCCTCGCTTATGAAAATTTACCACTTCTAATTTGTGATCTACTTTAATAAGTGACATAAGACAGTGCTCCGGGAACGATTATGGCATCCGCCGTTTGGTTTCTCCGGGATTGGCCGTGGGTGTTAACATTTTGGTGGTATCAGGAGCATAGGTTTAGACGATTCTAGGATATATGATTTGGTATGAGAGTTTATCCGCTTTGGAGTAATGATATAAGTGATTTAAGTTAAATACATGCCATCTTAGTCTGTTTTGGGAATTTCTCTCTGATGCGAATCCGCTGGTCTTTGTAGGTATTTAGTGATGTCTCAGTGCCTGCCGGATGAGGAGGTGGACAGTTATGCCCCTCCAGAGGGTGCGATGTTAGAGGGTGGTAGGCCAGTCGGTGGTGTTGCTGGTGGCATTTTGGGTTCCGATGCAGAGCGCGCCTCGGCTGTAGGGCAGGTTACTGCGGGTCCTGCGGGGCCTAATCAGGGTGATTTGGTACAGCAGTTGGTAGCTGCATTGAGGCAGGCTGCGGGAGCTGTTCCCCAGGCTCCTGAGGCAGGCTGCGGGAGACTTGTTCCCAGGCTCCAGTCGCACCAGCCCCTGTTCAGTTCATACCCCGGTAGAGAGACTGAGGAAGGTATCGTGTTGAGGATTTTATGGGTCGGAGAGAGATGATCCTTCTGCAGCAGAATTTTGGCTCCAAGCTACAGAGAGGGGTTTTGGACCAGTGCGTGTACTCCTGCAAGATAGATTGATTTGTGCTGTTTTCCTTACTAAAGGAAGAGGCTTACCTATGGTGGGAGTCCTATTGTGAAGACAAGCGAGAGTTGAGGATGTTTACTTGGGAATTTCTTGTCTTTTCTCTGCTTTTTCGGGAGAAATATGTTAGGGGGGAGTTATACACAGATCAGAGGATAGCAGAGTTCCTTGAGCTTAGGCAGGGACGGATGACTGTGGATGGATGACTGTCTCCGAGTATGAGCGGGAGTTTCTGCGGTTGAGTAGGTATGCTTCTAAGCTGGTCCCTACTGAGGCAGATCGGTGTAAGCGGTTTCGGAAGGGGTTACTGGATGAGTATAGGATGCAGTTGACATCCCAGCCCCACACTACATTAGCTGGTTTAGTGAAGGCTGCTACAGAGCTTAAGCTTATTCGGAATGAGAGACAGGCCAGAGGTCAGAGGATCCAGCAAAGCAGTCAGTATAAGATATTTCAGAGTGCTACATCTGGACAGACTTCAGGGATCCAATCTTAGTAGCAAGAGATTTAGAGGCGGACCACAGATGGGGGGTCAGACCGGGTCAGACAGTTGGTCGGGGTATATTTACGAGATCAGCTCCTCAGCTACATCTGTTGCTAGTGGCGGGGGTGCTGCATGGCCAGGCCTACCAATTTGCATTCAGTGTGGCAGGAGACATGTTGGAGTGTGTTGGGGCGCTACGAGACCTTGCTTTAGATGTGGATCCACTGAGCATATGATCAGGGATTGTCCTATGACAGTGACTAGTCCAGCTCACCAGGTTGGGAATCCCTATGTTCAGAGAGGCAGAGGTAGAGGCCGTAGTGAGGGACATGGTACGAGGAGTGAGAGACTAGTTTCTGAGACTGTGGAAAGACCAGAGGCTAGAGCTGGAGAGACCAGAGGCTAGAGCATAGGCAGGCTTATGCCCATCAGGACCAGGGAGCAGCGGGGAATGCGGCGGAACCGTCATTGCAGGTACCTTTCTCTATCTTTGACACTTTTTGTACTTGCTTTGGATTGATCCGGGCCCTATCCACGGCAATTCAACTTATGCATACATGTGGGTAGACTGGTTAGTAGCAATGCTGAGACATTAGAGCATCAGCGTTGGAGGTTAACTAGCCCTTTGGGTCAGAGTGTATAGTTTGAATCGGGTATAGAGATTGCCCTGTAGTCATTCATGGGTAATGTATTTCCGGGTGATTGATAAGTTGCCCTTTTCGGGAGTAACGATGTGATATTGGGGTATGGATTTGGTTGTCCTAGACAATGGGGTCATTGTTGATTGTAGACGTAAGAGGATTACGCTTAGACCTCCGTCTGAAGAGGAGATTGTAGTTGTGGGGGAAGAGGATGGGAATTAACCTCTCTAATGTTATTTCAGCTAAGTCCGCTAGGAGAATGATAACAGCATGAGCTGTGAGGCGTTTTTTAGCTGTGTACTTGCTCCAAGAGTCAGAAGTCTCCTAGTGGTCCATGATATAGCCCCACAGTAGTGATTTTTTTTCGGATGGTGTTTCCAGAGAGTTTGCCTGGGTTTACCTCCTGAGAAGAGAGGTTGAGTTTGGTAATTTGAGGTTAATGCCTGGTACTGCA
>NW_023591598.1:2139435-2319229 GCF_014843425.1 Jatropha curcas | reverse complement strand
GTGGACTTGTATTATTTTTAGTCCGGAAAAAATTACTATGGCTTAGTGATATCTTATATTACTATTTTTGGAGATGTTTTGCATTGATTTTAGGTGAGGGTGGTTAGTAGAAATATTAAATGAATATTTTGGAGGTTTATGTTATAAATGCATAATATTGTTCTAAGTGTAGGTATATTAAAGAACATAAATGAAGAAATATTCTAGTGGAGTTAATTTAATTAATGGGTTGGAAGTTAAATGTAAGAAAGTAGTAATTAGAAGAGGAAATTATCTTTAGGAAATTTTAGAAGCCATTGGATGAGATTAAACTAGGACTTTGATCTTAGCCCCCACACTTGCATGATTTTAGGAGTCAAATGACTTTGGCACTTAAAAGTAAAAACACCACAACATTTTTGGTCTTTTTCTCTTCTCTTCTAACCACGCCATACTTTCACATTTCTTCTTCTTCTTTCAATTTTCTTTCATTTTCTTACCTTCCCAAATTTACCACCAAACTACCTAATTAAAACCATAAGGAATAGGACTTAACTGATCTTAAAGAATTAAGGAAGTAGAAGTTGAGATTTGTGATTTTAAAAGCAAAGGAGAAGTGAAATGTTACCATTGAAGCAAAGTAAGTTGTGGGTTTTGAAGTTTGTGAATTGTTAAGTAGAATTCATGTGTTTAGACATGTTATTGATGCATTCAAATCATGCTCCAAACTATTCTTTTGTCAAGTTTTGCTTGTAATGTTTGATTTTTCATGCTTTTTGAAGAGGTGGGAAGAACCATCCTCAAAAGGTAAAATTCAGAGGAAAGAGAAAGCCAAGGAGTAAGGCTTTCGAAGGCTTATTCAAGCTTGTTAATAAGTAGTTGCACATCATTAATTTTCAACTTGTTAATTGTTTACATGGTTTAGGGTTTTGAATATATATTTTGGGAACCTTTGTATGTTTTGTTTGAAATTGCCTGAATTTTAATGTGAGATGTGTTCTGCCGGTTGGGGATTGAAAATCATTTTTGGACCCCCTTTATTACTTCCAATGTTGTTTCTAACTTCTCATGAAAGTTGTAGGCCTCTATTGCTCGCTTTCCAAACATATTTCTTATGTCTAATTCCAATAATTTGTAGCTCAACTTATGTTATTGAAATTTACCAAAACTTGGGTTCTGTTTTATGATTGCTACTGTTATATCCTAAAATTATTGTCCATTTTGACCTCTCAAAGTGGAAAAATAACTGTCTTATGCTTCTTCATAAAAGTTATAGCTTTTACTTCTTATCTTTCAACCCATCCTCTCTGTGTCCATGGAGATACATACTCACCTATATGGCTGAAACACCCAAACGACTCTTGTTGTTCGGCCACATGCATTACTAAATGGGAGAGTAGTGCCCCATTTTTTGACCACTATAATGATAAGATTAGGTTTCTGCAGTTCTTCATAAAAGTTGTTGCCCTGTGTGTCTTTGAGAATTCTCTCGTTCTTAGATTTGGTTTCATTTGGAGTGTTTGGGGTTTGTAAGTAGGGAATTCAAAGGAAACATTGGACTTGGTCTTCTGCTGAATCAGGGTCTGATCTGAATCAGGTCTGATCTGTTGGTCTGTGTTCTGAGCTTTTGTTTGTTATCTTACTCTGTGATCTGGGCTGTGGTCCCTTCTGAACATTTGTAGCCATTTGTCTTAGATTTCTAATGAATCTGATTTCATTCAATTTGAAGACCCATAACTCAAATTATGTGTTAAAAATCCAGCAGAGGTCAAGTTTTGGAAATGCTGAAAAGTTCTTCATTTATGTACTTTTATACTATATTAAGTATATATACATTTATAGTGTTTTGAGTAAAACTTTTGAACTGATGAGTACTAAATGAAGAGGTTTTGTATTGATTTTAAGAATTATTGCTTTTTGAAAGAATGTGTTTAGACTATGATTGGTTATGGTTGAATGGATATTTAGAAGTGCTTGTGGTATGTTATGTTTGAATTGAGTTTTGGGGTTTTGGAGAAAAATTTGCGAAGTGTGATATATTTTCTTGTTGTGGCAAGTTAATTTTTTAGGGGAAAACTCTTGCGAAATTTTCGTAGGGAATTTTCCTTTTAAATATATTTTCGTTAAAAAAAAAAAAAACAAAAACAAAAATGTTAATTACTTGCCTCCTTTATGAAAATTTAACCACTTCTAATTTGTGATCTTAGCTTTTGATAAGTGGACATTTGTGATCTAGCTTTAATAAGTGACATAAGACGGTGCTCCGGCACCGATTGTGGCATCCGCCGTCTGGTTCTCCGGGATTGGCCGATGGGTGTTACATCTTTCAAATCTAAGGGCATGGTTTCTATTTCTAGACTTTTAGAATTGCTACACCTTGATTTATTTGGACCTGTTATACCTTCTAGTCTTGGAGGTAAATTTGATGCATTTGTTATTGTAGATGATTACTCTAGATTCACCTGGACACTCTTCCTTAGAAATAAGGATGAGTAATTTGACATGTTTGTTCATCTTTACAAGAGAATATGAAGAAAGGATTACAAACCATCTCTGCGATTGAAGTTTAATCATGGAAGAAATTTGGAGATCAGAAAATTGATGTCTTTTTTGCAAGAATTAGGAATCTTCCAAACTTCTCAGCACCTTAAGAACAACCCCAGCAGAAGGAAGTAGTGGACGCAATAATAGAACACTTCAGGAAATGGGCAAGAACCATGCTGGAAGTGATTCTAAGTTAACCAAAGTTATTTCTGGGGCAGAAGCTATAACACTGTGTTATATTCTAAACAGGGCCTTTGGTAGATCTTAAAACTAAAGGACTCCATATGAGCTATACAAAGGTAGAAAGCATATTGGTCTTTTCACATCTATGGGTTGGTAAATGGTTTTATTCTAGATAGATAAAGAAAATCACCTGCAAAATTTGATTGCTAAATTCTTTATGAAGGAATTTTCTTTTAGGATATTCAGTAATAGTAAAGCATATAGGGTGTTTAATAAGGAAAAACTCTATTAATAAGAAAACTCTATTTGTAGAAGAATCTATCCATGTTGTGTTTGATGAATCTGATTCTACTTTTAGAATTTTAGAAAATGATGATGTTGTAGATTTGAATCAAGAAAAAGTAGAATGAAAAATCAGAACAACTAAAACAGTCAGAAAGTGAGCAGAATGTTGAAAATCAGGTGAACCAGCAAATGAACATGAAGATCAGAATGTAACTAAAAGTCTAATGCTGGAAATAGAAATTGAGAAATCTAAATTACCAAAAGAGTGGCGATTCCATAGGTATCATCCTCAAGAGGACATCATGGATAATCCTTTAGAAAGGATGATGACTAGAGCTCAATTTAAGAGATATTTGTAATGTTGCTTTCGATTCTCTATTAGATATTAAGAATTTAGAAGATGCTCAAAATGATGAAAGTTGGATTCTTGGTATGCAAGAACTAAATCAGTTTGAGATAAATCAAGTTTGGAAACTTGTTTCAAGACCTAAAATCCATTCTGTTATTGGAATAAAATGGGTGTTTAGAAATAAGCTTGATGAATAAGGTAATGTTGTGAGAAACAAAGCAAGATTAGTGGCTCAAGGTTACAACAATCAAGAAGAGGGCATCGATTTTGATGAGACCTTTACTCCATTTGCTAGACTTGAGGCCATTAGAATGCTTTGTGCTTTTGCATGTTTTAAAAACTTCATGTTGCATAATTTTATTAAAAACTTCATGTTGTATCCAAATGGATGTGAAAAAACTTCATGTTGTATCAAATGGATGTGAAAAGTGCTTTTCTAAATGGTTTTCTAAATGAAGAAGTGTATGTAGAACAACCACCTGGTTTTGAAGTTATGATAAACCAAATCATGTTTACAAACTTACTAAAGCTCTTTATGGTTTAAAACAAGCTCCTAGAGCTTGGTATGAAAAATTAAGTAATTTTTTGTTAGAAAATGATTTTTTTAGAGGAAAGATTAAAACTACACTATTTATTAAGAATAAAGCACATTATGTTCTAATTGTACAAATCTATGTTGATGACATAATCTACTAATGACCTTCTTTATAAGTAATTTTCTAAGATTATGCAGGGTGAGTTTGAAATGAGTATGATGGGAGAATTAAATTTCCTCCTTGGACTTCAAATCAAACAATGTGACAATAGAATTTTCATAAACCAAGGCAAGTATACTCAAGAACTGTTAAAAAAGTTCAAAATGGAGAATGCCAAGGTATGTAGTGCACCAATGAGCCCATCCTCAAAATTAGAAAAAGATGAAAATGGAAAGGATGTGGATATTAAGATGTTTAGAAGTTTGATTAGTTCTTTACTATATCTAACTGCAAGCAGACCTGACATTCACTTTTGTTTCACTTTTGGGTTTATGTGCTTAGATTTCAATCATGTCCCCAAAAGGAATCTCATTTTAATTGCTTGTAAAAAGAATTCTAAGATATTTTTGGAACTTTCTAATTCTAGTTCTGTGGTACTTCTTAAAGATGATAACATTTGATTTTGTTGTGATACATTTGATCTTGTTGGGTATAGTGATTCTGATTTTGCAGGAAGCAGAATAGATAGAAAAAGCACGTCTGGAACTTGCCAGTTTCTAGGCAGTACCCTTATCATGGTTTAGCAAGAAACAGACATCTGTTGATGTTTCTATTGCGGAAGCAGAATATATTGCTGCTGGAAGTTGTGTTGCACAAGTTCTGTGAATCTAACAACAATTGGCAAACTAAGGTCTGAAAATTAGAAACAGTTCTAATCAAATGTGACAACATAAGTGCTATCAACTTATCTAGGAATCTAGTCCAGCATTTTATAACCAAGCACATAGAACTCAGACATCACTTCATATATACGTGATCATGTTCAAAAAGGTGATATAGTAATTGAGTTCATTCCTATAGAAAAGCAATTAACAGATATCTTTACTAAACCTTTAAATGAAAGCCAATTCTTCTTAATTAGAAGAGAACTAGATATGTTAGTTCTAAACTCTTAACTTTAGAACTCTATGTATATATTCTAAATGTTTTCTATATTTGAGATTGAAAGACCTGTTCTGTGTTATGTTATATTTTGTATGACTTTGAAAAATGTTCACTACAAAAAAAATGCCATTTTGCAACCGACCAATCGGTCGCAAAATGGCAAAAATCGGTCGCTAATTTCACTTAGTGACCGATCTGAGACCGATAGATATCGGTCGCAAAATCGCTCATCGCAAAGATGTTTACGACCGATGATTTCATCGGTCGCAAACCTGAATAATCGGTCACAAATTTTGGTCGTGTTTCATTTATAAACGCAAGCGCAAATTGGTCGCAGAAAAAATCTATCGCAATTTTAAAATTCGGTCGCAAATCGATCACAAATTGTAAATTTAAAATTTTAATTTTTGGTAGCAAATCGGTCGCAAAAGTGAAAAAAAAATAAAAAAAATTAAATATTATTATGAAACATAAAAAAAAATTAATATATATGAAACCATAATTTTTCGCACCTGTGAAAATGACATATATACATATTATATCCAAACACGCAATTCCAAGAACAATATGAAAAATGTAATTTTTATTTGTACTAAACAAAATATCAAAATACAAATGAAAAAACTTAAAAAGGTCCAAAATCAACCTTACGCTGCTGGCTCATTTGCCAGGATCTGAATGTCGGGGGATCGCCGGGAGGAACTCAATTACGCTACGACCATAGGCCTGCAGACTCGCTGAAGTTGATGGTAGGCCGTCCACGATCGCGTACGTGCCATATAGGCTTCGAAGGGGGATGGACCAAATACTGAGGTATCGTCGCAGATCGGGATTAGGAGCCCGGTATATGCTCGACTTGATAAACTGTTATTAGTGGCTAGGCACTGCAATTTCGAAGTGAAACGGTGCGAATCTGAGAAACATTTCTTCTTCCCCAGGTCACTGTCCCTCAAATCTCAATAGCACAAAGCTCTTAACATATCCTCCTAAGATAAGTCGTTGAGGCATATAGACGCCGACTCCATGGAAGGAAGACTGAACCATCAGTCCTTGAGGATTGAAAAGCTGTGACGTGATCAGCTTATACCCAGGGCCTAGCATTATACGCTCGCATTTCGTATCCGAAAGAGATCTAGAAGTACTACATACTCGCGATCCTGCTATTCTGACCGGACATGAAGTTGTGGATTCAACAATGAAGGCGCTATACCCAACGCATCTTGTGAACATACTTCCACTAGTTCTCTTTCAGTTTATATAAAGCTGCTGCATACTGTGCATCCTCATAGGCATTAGTAAAAAAAGGCTCACGTCGTAATTCAGATAATATCTAAACAGGAATGTAGAAAGTTGGCTGCTCGTTCAGTGCCTGGCACTTTTACGGTTAGGTCGTCGTTGTGTACAGGCACTCGTATGCAGACGTGGCCTCGCCATAGATAAGCAGCAATGTCGCTTGTCTTCTTATTTCAGTACCGGGTGCTTTAGGAGGCAACCAATCACAAAGAATTCCTAAAATTTGTTGGTGTATGCTATGATGACCCCGATATGTCCCCGCTATTTTTCCCATCTTCCCTCCTTCGTGGTACTTCAGGACCCCCTAACAGCTCGAAGTTAGGATGAGAAGTGCCCTTACCTCGTCTTAATGTTAACACTTAACTCAGCTTCAGACCAGTGATCAATCGGGGGTAACTAGCTGAAGAAACAAGATGCGCTCACCGATTGCGCTCTGTGCTATGTTTATTACGTTCTACCTCTGAAAAAAAAATTAGCTGACTCAAATCGCAATTGCAAGCTTTAATTATATTGAACTTTGTATCGATCATAACATCATTTCGCACATCGCGACCAACAGTTTATAATGCTGGTGATAGTGTACACATGTATACATATTTCATTCTCGTTTCTCCCTGAGCTCTAACCCATTGAACAGTAGGCTTCACCGCTGTGGATTTTTCCTAAGTCATCATGTCCGAGTGAACAATCATCTCAGTAACTTTTTGCCAGACAGTGCGTTTGGCATAGGGCATCTTATGGCGAGATCTTACTGTATGAATGGGCATTCCTGTTTGAATGATGTAAACTAACTCCCTTCTTACATTCCAGCTCTTGAGTTTATGGCTTATCTTAAGGCACACCATAATTGAATTTTTCGCTTCCCCAACCTATAATATATAGAACTAAGTCTCGTTATCTCTGCTCATGCATTCATAATCTCAAAATATCAACTCACTTATTATCTTAGCTTTAGTCTCCCTTCTCTTCATGGTACTTTTAAGGCACTTCATTGTCTCTTCACAAATAAATAGAGCAAGTGAGGTCTCGAATCACTAGCTCTTCATGCCTTTACGTAATTGTAACAATCTTCCTGAAAGCATCTGCCGTTCTCACGATAGGCTACGGGTTTCACCTATAAGCATGAAAGTACTTGTGCATCTCGCTCACCGTGATGGAGTCAGAGGAGCAAGGTCCTCGCACTCTCTCAACTTAGCTCACCAGTTTAAGTTGTACTGCCCAAGTCTCACTGCTGTCCCATATTTTTGTGCTAAGCAATATTCTTCCCAACGGCTTTCATTCGTTGAATCAGGGAATGCCAATACCACAAGACCTCACTATGCCCTTTTGCCAGGCTTCTCCCATTCTACCTTGAACGATGCAAGCTGCCACTTGCCTAGCTCTTGGCCACTCTATACCACTTGCAGTGTCCTCTCTTTCTATCCCGCCTATTAGAATAAAGTCAGCCATATCGATCGAGCGCATAATCTCTCGCCAGTCACTTTTCAGGCGATATGCCAGCTTAATCATGGCCATATCGATGTTGAACCCTTCATAATTTGTGACCTTAAATGTTTCTAGGCGAAAATATATTAGAGAACTATCTAACTCACGCATTTCCAAATAACTAAAGGATGGTATCTTGATGAATTGTACACTAGATTAAGATCGATTGATATAACTTAAACCAAATAGAGTACCTGAAACTCCTCCCAATAAAGTCTCTCGCCTCTGTGGTTTAGCGGCATTCCCATGCTGGCTACTCCTTATGGGCTTTTATAATGCAGCAGTGGCTCTTAGCTCTTGTTGATTTGATCCTCAAATATTTGACAACCTCAGCACTTACTAATTATAAGGCTCTTATGATCCGAGGTAAAGGATGGATGATATTGCAGATAAAAAAAAAGATCAGAAGTGGAAATATAATTAGACGGGAAAGCATTTCAGCCTATCTGATACCATACAACATATTAGTCCTCATTGGAAAAGATAAAATGGTCTTCTGTTCATAAAGTAATCCCTTTCACTGTCCAAACGGCCAAAAACAACAATCTACCAAAACACTCGTGGACTAAGCTCGTCATTCCAAATCGTGGATCTGATGAAGCTTGCAAAAAGAATGAGTTGACAAATGTTTATAAATGCAGATAAGCTGAATTGATATAATTTAAAGATGACAGTAAGGACTTTATGATTACCTTGGGGCACAAGGTAGGTGACTTTGCATTCTCATTGTGCTTTGCGCAGTTTGGCGTAGTCTGTACTGGTTCCAGAAATGGTGGTGTCCGCACAGAGGAGGAAGCCAGGATAAGCAAGCAAGTCAGCAAGGATGTAGCTGATTGCCGCTGCCTGCATAAGCACACAAACACCAAACACATATGCGAAGGCAAGGGCATCCCACAATAAACTCATAAGTAAACTCGGTAGAGTCATGGGTCATGGCACAGAGGATGTGAAGGCACACAAACAAAGGTTCCTGAAGAAAGGAGATGTGTGTTGATTATACTCAAAAATTGTATGAGCCCTTGCGTTGGCCTCAGTTAGCTTTGGGTCGCTGAGCAGAGGCATGAAGCACCAGAGGCGTTACGGCTTGATGTAGAAAGACTAAGGCATGTTTTTAAATGGAGTGGGAGGCGGAGGAAACCACGCTGGGCTACAGGTTATGTCATGCCAATATGAGTTGACTAGTGCTAACTGGTGTCGCTGAGTAGAGGTGAAGCCTGCCTAGACAGTACACCTGAAAGGCATTGGTGACCAAAGCGAGGTCTCCGAACCCTCCGGTCGTTCACGGGCACTTGCGTTCCCTCGGCCGGAACGAACCTCCACCCGAAGGCGGACCAACCTTTGGACAACTTTTAACTGGACACGAGAACCTATGCGTTCAACTGTGATAATCAAGACGCTCTGTGGCTACCTTCTAGCGAGGTAACACGTCTTCCGCGAATTATGCTTTGAACTTTTGCATAGCAGAACCTAGATAACGATGAATTTATTACAATTATTCATGAATTGCTAGAACATTTGTGGCAAGGAATATGAGTAAAGAAAGTTATAATAGCGATCCATGAAGGAATTCCATCTGATTAATAATATTTAATATAGACCTCGATGTGACATTTACTCCAATTTTGTACCCACACAGCGAGTTTTAAAATAGCTGCATTCTATTAATTTTGTGTTTAAGGTGTCTTCAATATCATCTGCTTCCTCACTCCTCTTTCATCAGCTTCAATTCTTCATAATTGTTTGAGGTCTTCTCTGGGAAAAAACTCCCAAAAAAAAGCTCCCGGGGTACCGGTGAATGGATTGAACGGTTTGCATCTTCTCCTGCTTACAAATCACATCTGTTGATGCTCCTGTATTTCGGCCAACATAAGAAGTCGGCTATTCCCATATTCATCCACCACTTCTATCTGGTTCAAATCTATTCTCCAAGGACAGCTGTGCCATCTTCTGGGTCCCGTGCGTATTCAACCCTAAACTCTTGAAGTGAGCCATCCAACCTACCTGCGAGTTAAGCCAGATTGTTTGGTTTCAAGTGCACAGACTGAACAATTGATCTAGCCATGGTTGATTTTACAACACTGCCATCCGCCATCCAATCGCAACGATCTCGTTTAAACGATGGATATAAGACATAGTACACCTGTGCAGCTTGCATTGCCAACACAAAAGGTTCATACTTTATATATCTTCTTCTTTGATTAACATCTACCAGATTATACTTAGGATGAACCTTCGTGCCAATGTTTGGCGTAGGATCAAACCATTCACATTTGAATAAGATTATGCACTTCATTGGTAGGCTTGGATATTTTAACTCCAAAACCTCAACCAATTTCCCATAAAAATTATTTGACACGTCACTGTAGTTTGATCCCTTTATGCACACACCGCTGTTCATTCTGATTAGTTTGATCCTTTATGCACCCCAACACCGCTGTCATGTCTTTCATGCTTCCCCATTAACCCTCAGTGTTGAAAACTTGTAACCCATTACAAAGTAGCCAGAGTACGGAGAGTAGGCATTAGCAACCGGTAACGGCCCTTTTGCTAGATCCGTAATAAATCTGTTACGAATATCGATTCCCGAGCTTCGAGCCTATGGGAAATAGTAATGACATGAATGAGATTTAATAAATGTACATTCCATGTTGTGTACATTGAAAGTAACTTAGATAATATTTGAACCATTCTGCAAATTCGGTGTTCAGCTTTGCATCAACTGTAGTATCAGTCAAAGTGGGATTTTGAAGCCGCAAAAGATTGATATAGTTCCTATTTATCAACGAACCAAATTAGCATAAGTATGATTTAACAACGGCCCACGTCAATTTTAGACTGTTTACATTATGTATACTTACTTACTGTACATATGGTGTAATCTCCTTCGCCAATTCAATAAATATATAGTTTTGAGCCGCTTGTATCTCTGCATCAGTCAATCCGTCTTTTTTTTTATTTACCAATACGTACGCCCAAGGTAGGTGAAAATTTCTTAGATTTCCACTCTCAAAATCAGACTTGTACGCGATCTCCTCCGTCATCGTACGTGCACTCCTCCGATGCTTTGGTTTGAAAACAATGTTAGTCAAAGTTAGTGTGACAGAATTGTGGAGCTTCTTCCACCAAAATATGCATTACAAATGGATCCCTCACCTTTTGCCTTTATTGCGCACCATTCTTCTTAATTTTCTTGCAGGTGTTCTGGCATTGTACAATGCCCAAATATGTAAAGTATAAGTTTCAAATAAATGATGAATCATTAGAATGAGATGTTAGTGAATCACCTTCTTCAAATGGATACATCCATCGATAATGGTACCATCCTGCTAAAACGACATTCATAGGGCAAATAAACCCGCAGTATTCCATGAATCAAAGAGAAGAGTGGAAAATCGTCCAATTTGCACATTCACACTGGGATTTCTCTGCTTTAATTGGTTCATATCATCGCATCGGTGATAACAGTCATCATCAATTTCCTTGAAAAGAGACTCAAATTCTGTCATTGCTTCCCAAATTTTTCCTAGTAATTAATTCTCGGCAATGCCACAGGGATCAATCTTTGCATGAAAAAACAATGGCAGTCATGGCTTGTTCATGCAAACATACTGTACTTCCTTCATGTCCACACATCTAACCCAATTTGGAACAGTAGCATCTGGAAACCTTAATGATCGTAACCATTCGCACAATAATTGCCTTTTGGGGTTTATCTTTAAACAATAACATGCCTTCAGAAAACTTACGTAGTAAGTACAGATTGGCTTCTGGTCTGGTCGACGACAATTTCCTTCATGTCTGCTCTCGGCTTTTTGCATTTATCCTTAGGTTTTCCCCTTCAAAATGTTCTATGAACCAGTGGCTGAAACCCAGATTTTCAAACACATTTTTTTCTATATGCATCACATCCAAGGTTATGACGGATAGAAGTGAACTCCAGATATTGGCAAATCCAGAAGATTGCTTCGCTTTTCCACCCGCTATTCCTGCCAATTCTTGTATTTGCCTACATTGCACCTAACTCTGTAACTTTCATAAGCCCAGATCTTCAAATTTCTTGTAATGATTTCAGCTCCAGAGCTTCACAGGTGGAGGGGTTCAACAAATAATCGTGTTCTTTTCTAAAGCATTTGTCGATTTCTCCTCCAAGGGTGAGATTCTGTAAGAATTTGCCGATTGACAATCAAACCAAACACTCATTTACCTCCATTCTTTAGTTGTAAATGCATAGTGTTATCCATGCAATGAGGGACAACCAATGCCTGCCCGTACTCCACCCAGATAACATTCCAAATGCTGGTAAAATCCACTAATTGTCCAAAGCAAAGCCAGGCTCGCATTATGAAATTCTGATGGTCGAAATATCAAATGTTTCCAACCCCATTATTTCCCATAAATAATTAAAGTTCAGCAATCAAGGCTCGCAGAACACATCAATTTTATGTTTTGGATTAGTTAGGGCAGGGAACAATAACAACACAAAACATATATTCATTCTTTCGTACAACATGACGGGTGGTAGATTATATAGATTATACGGTGTCACAATGACAGGCCATGATGAATATTGCTGTCCTGATTGGCCAAACGGCTGAAACCCATCAGTACAAAGCCCCAATCTCCCGTTTCTCATATCAGCAGCAAACACAGGATGAATGTTATCAAAATGTTTCCACGCTTTAGAGTCTGACGGATGAGTCATGATACCATCCTCATATTCATGCAAAGCATGCCATGCATGTGTTCAGCTGTCGCCTTAGATGCATATAACCTTTGAAGGCGAGGAATAAGATGGAAATAATACATCTTCTTGAAAGCCTTCTCTTTTTGTTCTTGACCCCGCTGTTGATATCTAAGATTACAAAACTTGCATCTCTGAATTCCGCTGTCAAACACCCCCAGAATATCATTACCAAATATTACGACAGCACATACAATCTTTTCTATCCGGTAGTCCCAATCCCCCGAAACTAATTTTTGTCCGATAAATTATCAACCATTGAATGGCTTCAGGCAACATTTCTTGTTATTGCACAAATATCATCGTAACACCCTTTCTGAAAAATGTTGCTCCGCCTCTTCATGTGTAGTAATCATGCCACAACAAACAAAACTGAATTTGATCTTGCATCCAGGGGCCACAGTTCACTGTTTAGCTACCCACTTAGCATGTCAAACAATTGTTGTGCTGCTTACGTTGGCAATTCCTCCATATTATCCCCAATCACATTGTCACATTGTACTCTACTCGCATCGATTACCATATCATTGCATTGATTACCATACAGAAATTGATAAGGCTGAACTTCTAAACTTATCGGAATGGAGTGACCTGACCCACTTGCAACTCGAGCTTCACCATGATGTATCCATTCGTAATAATTTTCCACGAACCCATGTTTGCACAAATGAAGTTTCACTGTATCGATGTCTAATAAGGCTTGATTTCGACACTTCTTGTGATTACATGGACACCTCAACTTATTACCATCCATAAAACTGGGATTACCAACTGCAAACTGTATAAACGCCTCAACGCCTCCAATCCTGACAGGAACTCTTATGTCTTAAATATCCCATTACCTCGAACCTTCCAGTACATTCCAAATCACGACTTATTTCGCATTTTTTTTTACCTAATTAACAATTGTGTTTATAAAGGGTAAGATTATTATGTAAATGCATTAGGTCTTAAACCATCCCCCTTAAAACATGCCACTAATTGTAATGTTCAATTTACACTTATAACAACTAAGGTTTATTCTATAATGGGGAAACGATAAAATATAAATCACTAACATTTTCGAAACAGTAATAAAAGTATACTATATATATATTATATATAAAAAGTATAAATAAGGAAACGCTACATTAATAAAGGTAGTGTACTATCTTCCACCATATTGAATTTTTGGAAAAAAATTCCGGGCAGCATTTCGGCACAACACAATCAAATCTCCAAATACAAAGGACAGACACTTCAATAAACACTTTTCTATATCCATACCCAATATTCTCCAAAGCAAAATGGCCACTATTAGGCCTTCTAATCCCAAAACTCATCATTCATTTTAAATTAAAAAAACATATTAAGAAATAATAACGACAATAATATAAAAATGAAGAAAAACACAGCCAAAAACTTCTCAAGAAAAGAGTTGCAATAATAAGAACATATTTAATAACCTAATATTGCATTAAGGGTTCCTTTGATTATGTTTTAAATGCCTCAACCGCTCAATTAACCTAACCCTGGTCCATTATCTTTTGGTACAAAATAAAATGAATTAAATGTTCCAACTATTCTCTTTTTTTTCCTAGTAAATAGTCAGAAACAGATTCTTCATTCTGAAAAATAATATATTTTTCATTAATTTGGTTCATAGATAAGACTCGTTAAAATTGGGTCTTAAATAAGGATGTTATTCACGCAGAACATGAAACAATTATTAGAAGAAATTCGGGTTTCTACAAATTGAATTTTTCTGCTTCGTTACATATCCTTACAATAGTTTTCATGAAAGGCTTCAAGTTTTGTGATATATATATCTATATATATTGGAATTATTTATTAAAGTTGTTGATTTTCAAATAGGTTAGGTTAATTTAAAAAATTTCCATCAACTCATTAAATCAATTTAAACTTATTTGGAAAACTGAAACTTGCCATCTTTATATTGAGACGACAGTTTCAGAACTTATTGATTAGGTTTAGGTTTAATTAAAAGTCTCCATCAACTTATAAAATTCAATTTTAAACTTATTGAAACTGAAAACTTGCATCTTATATTGAGACGACAGTTTCAAGAAACCTGGGTCAAACGCGAAACATAATAAAAAAAGTGTAATACTAATTTTTTTATATAGTATATATTGAGCATTTGAACTTGCTATTGCATTGTAGCTAGATTAGATTACCCATATATTTAATTAGATAATTCAGACAAATTACTTACTTTTTGTTTTCCTTTTCTTTTAATTATTTGGTTCCTGTACAATTACCTGGTTATTCTGTTTCAATTTATCTCGAGCAAAAGAAAAAGGTTATGAAGGATGGGCACTTAAACAGATTTTGATGTGGATTTGGGAGTATTACACTTTAAAAAATTAGTAATTTGAGATTGGAGAGTTTATTTTTTCAAATAATAAACAATAACAATAATTATTAATAATAATAATTTATAACATTTAACAAATAATAATAATAATAATAATAATAACAGTTAACAAATTTTAATAACAATAATAATAATAAATAATAATAATAATTATAATTGATAACATTAACAATAATAATCATAATAATAATAAATACTAAATAGTAACAATGGCTTACAATTAATAATAATAATTAATTTTAATAATTAAATAATTAACAACAGTCCAAATTTAAATTAATAATAATAATAACAACAACAACAACAATAACAATATTATTTTTCCAAATAATAACAAATAATAACAATAACAATATTAATAATAATTATTATTATAACATTAACAATAATAATAATAATAATACTAACAGTAACATTTGAATACAATAACAATAATAATAATAATAATAACAACAACAACAACATTAACAGTAATAATAATAATAACAGTAACAATAATAATAAATTGTAAAAAACACATAAATCGCAAAAGAAAAAAAATTCGAAAAAAAAATAAAATGCAAATCGGTCTTACCTCAAATAATGTCCAAACGGTGGCCAACGGCGTTGAGGAGTGACCGGATCTGCAATGGAGCGGCGGCGGCGGCGTCAGGCGGGCTGGAGCGTTGTCAGGAGGGGCTGGCGTCAGGCGGGCTGGAGCGTTGTCAGGAGGGGCTGGAGCGGTGCTGCGGACGGAGGAGAGGAGAGGAGAAGGAGAGGGCGTCGTGTTTAAAGCCCTAAAGTTTGCGATCGACCAATCGGTCGCAACTTTTATTAACATCGGTCGCAATTTTTAATTATTCGACGTCGTTTTACTACGCGACAAAATTGCGACCGATTTGCGACTCAATATGTCGGTCGCAAAAAATCGGTCGCAACTTTGTCGCCAATCGGTCTCAAAACTTATTCACTATATTCCTATTTTTTGACCGTTTGTCGCCAATCGGTCTCAAAACTTATTCCTATTTTTGACGCGCGCAATTTTGCGACAGAAAAACACTTAGTCGCAAATCGATCGCAAAATCGGTCACAAATCCGTAGTACACGGGTCGCAAACTAAAAACCAAACTCGCGGAAATTTTCAGCGCTAAAATCTGCGACTGTTTGCCTATACGTCGCAAATCGGTCGCAATGTGGCGTTTTTTTTGTAGTGGTTTTTATGTTTAGAGGAGCTAAATAAGGTTCTGATATGGATTTCTAATGTCACTGATTTCTAATGTCTCCTTCTACACCAGATTATATTTTTTTAAGTAGTCAGTTTTTTGAAATTATGTTATTTTTATCTCATTTTGTTTCTTTATTTTATTTTCTTTTATTTCATTTATTTTTTACGGTATTTTTTTTTATTTTTTTGTGTGTTTTTTCTTTTATATAAATTTTTTTTTGGTCGGTTTAGTTTTCCTTTAAAAACCGTTTCTATTCTTTTAGTTTCCTTCTCTATCGTAATTGCTCTAAATTAATTACTTTCTTCTTTGTTAACTCTTTCTCTCAACGAAACCCTAAACATCTGTTAGTTCCAAAACCCTAAGCATGGCCAAATCCAATTCTACCTCTTCCTCTTCTGATTCTTTGACTGAAAAAGATTACAACTCCTCAAGAAGTTAACTAAGAAGTACGAAAAGCAAGAGAAAGAACTGATGAAATCGATAATGGAATCAAGTTCAGAAAAAGAAAAAGAAGATACTTTAGAAAAAGAAGAAGCTAAGAGCATGAAGAAGAAGGGAAGAATAAAATTAGAAAAGAACATGAGTCAATTGGAAAGGGAGAAGAAATAGAAGTTGAGGATGCTAGTGATGCTGAAACTGAAAAATTAGAAATAAGTGATAAAGAGGAAAAGAAGTCTGAAACTGAAGCCAAGAATGTCAATGAAGAAGTCTAGCTTCTCTAAAAGTTAAGGATATGCCCTACATTCCTAATTTTGAGAAGCCCAAAAAGAGTTACGCATACTATTGGGAAAAATAGAGTTCATGGAAGAAAGCCTCCTCTGTATCCCTCTTCTAAACAATCTGAGAATCCAACTGAGACTTCACCTGCATAGAATCTCAAGAGTTCTAAAAGACTTAGAATTGGATCAAAACCCCTCTGACTTCTCTCTAATCCGTTTTGACAATGTTTTGTGAACCATTTTATGTTATTTTGCTCTATTTTCTATTTATGTTTGTAGTTTATTTTATTGTACTTTGTTTATAATTTTCTAATTCTATTTATTTTTTGTTTCTCTTTTTATTTACTAACTCTCTTTTATGATTACAAAAATGGGGAGAACACAATACTCTTAATGCTTAAGTACTTGGAGGAGAACATAGTATATTTATTTAAGTACTTAATCTATTTGCTTATCATGTTCTAATCTGTGATATTTTTTTTCTAATGTTTCATTTCTATGTGAACAGAATATGCTTTGAATGCTCAGATTGTTAGATCTTAAAACTTAGTTTCAATTCTAATGTATGCTCTCATTATTAGACTTAGAACTCAATTTTAATTCTAATCCCAGTTTCTAAATCTGTATTTAATTCCAATCCCCATAGATATTATATTGCACTTATTCAGGGGGAGTTTTATATGAGTTCTAATCCTACTTCATGATAAATTTGTTATGTTTAGAACTTGTATTTTGTGACATGCATAAATTTAGGGCGAGCACGTGTTCTTAAGCTTGATAAATTTATTGGTTTTGTCATTATAAAAAAGGAGGAGATTATTGGCTCAAGGTCAATTTTATCCTAGGATTTTGATGATTATGTAAACCAAATAAATTAGTATTTATGTTGTGCTAAAGATTTTTATGCAAAACTTATTGTTGAAAATTATTGAAGAAATGAAGTTCCTACAACCTAAGACTTTTATTTGAAGACCGTGAAGATTAATGAAGATATTTTCTATTGGTTAGTATTATAATAAGTCTTAGGAAATTACTGTAGGATAGAGAGTAAATAATAATATTTTCTATTTCGGTTAGTATTATAATAAGTCTTAGGAAATTACTGTTAGGATAGAGGAGAAATTACTGTAGGATAGAGAGTAAATAATATTATAAGCACAAATCTATTTTATCTCTCTCAAAATTATTTTTAAATGTTTTTGAATAAATTTATTAAGGGGTTATAGCTAAAATCTTTACTCTTCACATTTTCCCATCTAAAATATTTTTGGAGTAAATATCGTTGGTGGCTATTAAATGAAATTCTACAAAAAACAATTTCTGATCTAAAAAACAGTTTCTGATTTAATACAGCTGTCTGTTTCTGCTGTAAAAGTTACACTATTTTTTAAACTAAACCTTTCACCTCCAAACCTTGCGTGTGTGAATATTAAAAGTAGTCTGACAGCCCTTTTAATTACAACCCGTGCATTGTCTCTTCAGTTTAAAAATGTCAGAAACTTCATTGCTCATTAAAGCAATAATCTTAGCGTTAATTTCTAAGAGATTATCATCTTTTCATATAAAAACCCTTTCCTCTTGTAAAAAGAATGGGTTTTGCAAAGAGTACGAGTCCATTGTTCAAAATTTAAATCTCTCAAAGCTCTCTCTTTAATCCCCTTATTTCTTTTCGTCTTTTTGTTTTAAGAAAAATTTTGAAGAGGAAAGAAAATTTAATAACAACATTTTCTAAAGAACAGTTCTGATATTTAAATTCGTTTTTTAAATCTGTGTTCTATTCTTCCTATGCTTATATTTGCATTTCTCTCTTATATTTGCAATTTCTCTCTGTCTATATAGAATTCTGTAATTGTTGCTAGAACAAGGGCTCTTAATTGAAAAAAAACTTTTGGATGTAATAGCCCCTTAGGTGAAAAGTTATTGGTGAAATAGGTTATTAAGGAACCCTTCTCCTCGTGTGAGATTCTAATGTCTTGATGTGAGTTTCTGTTCTCTGTAAAAATAGAAAAGGATTGAGGGTTGACTAGAACCTTTGGAAAATCTAGTGCGGACAAAGGTTAAGATTTAGGTGTTATCTATTTCCTTGTATTGTTAGTTTCTCTTCTTACCCTTGAAAACTTACCCTTGAAAAGAGATAACATAGTGGAGGATCTCAAGATGAGTCTTAGGGAGTGGATGTAGGTGAGTTAGTGCCGAACCATTATAAATCTCTGTATTTATCTTCTTTTATTTTCTGAAGTTCTGCTTGATTATATTCTATTTATACAAATGTTAAACTCTTCAGAAATGCAAAGTTGTTAATGAGTTTCTAATTCTAAACGTGAATAAACTTTATCTCTGTAGAACATCAAAACTCTGAATTTCTCTATTGTGTATATACCAAGATCCAATCTGCATTTTGACATTCAGTATAAATCATAATATATGTAATAATTAGTTTTTCTAATCTTGCTTAAAGCTTTGTGAACCAGTTATAAAATGCAATAATTGTTTTTCACAGAATCTTTTTAAAATAGCAATGAGCTTTGTGAAGCTATTCTAATCACAATAGTTGTTCTTCACAGTCTTTCTAAACTTGCTTAAGCTTTGTGAAGTATTTCTAAATGCAATAACTATTATTCACAGAGTTATTCTAAAATTGCTTAAGCTTTGTGAAGCAGTTCTAAATGCAATAGTTGTTCTTCACAGAGTCTTTCTAAACTTGCTTAAGCTTTGTGAAGCTGTTCTAATCGCAATAGTTGTTCTTCACAGAGTCTAGAGTCTTCCTAAACTTGCTTAAGCTTTGTGAAGTAGTTCTAAATGCAATAACATCATTACCACCAAAGTTATTTCTTAAAATTTGCTTAAAACTTGCTTAAGCTTTGTGAAGTAGTTCTAAATGCAATAACTATCATTCACAAAGTTATTCTAAAATTGCTTAAGCTTTGTGAAGCAGTTCTAACTGCAATAGCTATTCTTCGCAGAGACTTTCTATATTTTCAACAAGCTTTATGAGGTGATTCTAAACTTGATGACCTTCTCTCACAAATGCTTTCTATTCCGCTGCAACAGAATTTTGATTTTTGTTTTAGAAAGTTAAATTTTTAGAAAACTCAATTCACCCTTCTCTTGGGTTATGCCATACATAAATAAGACTCACAATATCCTCTATGATTCCAGCGAGGTGGCTCTGCCGACGTTTGTTAAAAAAGCTGACCAACTGTCCAGGAGCAATAAAAAAAGTTAAGGTTGTAGATGTTGATGGCAAGGTCATGGGGTGGATAATGAAGTAGTGGAGGATGGCTCAACCCCTGTGGAACCAAAAAGGAAGGTCTTGTTTCATGATGTGGTTATAGGAGAACAATAACATAACAATAAGGAGTCCAAGTTTAATGGCGACCTATCTGACATTTTTTATGATGACTCTGAGGATAAATGATCCTTAGTGCACGACTGTTAGGGTTCTGGCAAGTAAAAAGAAAATTCTTCGGCAAAATTGGAAAACCACGCTAATCATTAAACTTTTGGGACGGTCTATAAGTTTTTCATTTTTATAGCAAAGACTGAATCTATTTAGGATTTAAAGCCTGTAGTTGATTTCATTGACCTTGTTAATGGGTATTACATAATTTCGTTTACAAATAAAGCAGAATATGGACATGTCTTGTTTAATGGACCATAGGCAATAGTTGATCACTATGTCACTATTCAAAGGTGGAGACCTAACTTTGACCCTGAGACTGCAGAGATCATTAAGGCTTTGGTGTGGGTAAAAGTTTTGAACTTGCCTATCAAATATTATGATAGAAATTTCTTATAGCGTCTAGGTAGGAGGATTGGCACTCCAATATGTATTGATGATAGTAGGATAGTACACTAGATGCAGTCAGCGGCAAATATGCATGTATATGTGTTGAGGTGGATCTTTCTAAGCCTTTATTTTCCAAGTTCCATTTACGATGAAAGGTGCAACGACTTGAGTATGAAGGGATACATGTTGTTTGCTTCAACTGTGGTTGTTATAGACATAGAAAAGACCAATGTCTTGGTAATTCTACCCAGGGAGATAATGGTGCTAATGTAGATGTGGTACAACCTACTATAGAAGCAACGACAGTGGCAAAAGGGCAACAGGATTCTGCATGGACTATGTAGGTATCGCCGGAGGTGACTAGCCATTTTGGTCCGTGAATGTTGGCAAGCAAACAGTGTCGTCGATCTACTAGGCAACAAGATGTTGAAGATGGTAAGGACTCTAGTCATATCCTGAAGAACAAAGGGAAAGGCAAGGTGATGGGCGAAAAATATACAGGTAATAAAGGAAAGGGCAAGATTGTGGGAGATAATAATGCAGTTAGAATTGGAAACGGGAATAGATTCTCTGCTTTATATGACCAAATGGTTGAGGAGATAGTTTATGTATAAAGGGACTTTATGGATCATGATTCTTTCAAAAATAAGCCTACTGAGGTTGGACCATCTATTCGACCTATGCATGACAAAAGATCCGCATATGGTGAGAGGTTTGTTATCTGTAATGTTAACACTAATGTACCTAAAACTAGGCCCAATGGCTCAATTACTACATCTTTTGTGTCATGGCCTGGGTTGGCCTATATGAGCTCCCTTCAATCCTCCCTAAATATTGATCTCCCTAGGCAAACCCATACCGACAACACTCTTCCTTCTAATATTTCATTGTCTTCTACTCTTATCTTAGTTGACTATGTGATAACAAAAAAAGACCCAATATTACAGTGACAATGGGTGAACGTACCTTGGTGGTTGGGAAGGCTGGGGTTGGGACTACATTTCATGGTGAGACTTTGGATACTGCCCCTCCTTTTGATCCAAGTGATGGGGTCACAGCTGCATTTGTAGATTATATGGGAATGGTCGGGGTTCCAGATGGAGGACTTACACTTCATTCAGACATGCAAGCTGAGGGGAACACTAATCCTTATGATGATTAGCAGTTACTCAGGCCTTTGTGCAGCTACAGTATGGTTCCTTCATTTCTTTCATTTTATATCATTATTAATACGAAATGTTCAAGGTATTGTGGCTAAAATATTAGGACGCGTCCTTAAAGATATTTGTTATGTGAGGAAATCGGATATTCTGGTGTTAGTTGAGACTAAGATTATTGGGCTTAAGGCCAATTCCATTTCCATGTCCGTTGGGTTTGATCATTGCATCTAGGTTGAAGTGGTGGGCAGGAGTGGGGGGCTCTTTTGGAACAATGCTTTTAGTTTGATAGTTTTTATCAAGTCCGATTCCCATTTTATTCACTGTCGTGTTACTAACAGTGGGTATACTTGGTACTTCACAGCTATTTATGGTAGTCCATCTACACAATTTTGAAATATTCTTTTTGATGAATTTTGTTTGTTTTCTTGGAGGCTTGTTCATGGATCGTGGATTCTTGGGGGTGATTTTAACTCTATAAAAGATAAAAGAGAAACTACTAGCTGTGGGGTTCATATGGTTGGTCGATGTAGTCGATTTCGAGATTGGCTTAATGGATTGGAATTAATAGATTTGGGATTCTCAAGAGCAAAATACACCTGGTGGAGGGATGATCCGGAGATTGACTTTCAAGTAGCTCAATTGGATAGGTTTATAGTGAATCGCCAATGGTGTCAGTTAAAGTGATGCATTTGGAAAGATTTGTTTTCGATCACTGTCTCGTTTTTCTTGATCTTAGTATAGCAGAGATGGTAGTCGTCCAAGCTTATTTCGATTTCAAACAGCTTGGTTGAAGCACCCTCTTTTTGCTGAGTTCATCCAGTGTCATTGGAATAGTCAAGACAATATCCCTTCGGCTCTTAATCATTTATCTGAGGATCTGAAGGTTTGGAAGCTCAGGTGTTTGATGATGTAAACAAAATAAAGAAGCGACTACTTGTAAGGGTTAAAGGGGTTCAAAGGCACTTATTGTATTTTATCCATTCTGGTCTTTTCCAATTAGAACGAAAGTTGCATGAGGAGTTGACTGGTGTGTTGGATCAGGAACAGCAAATCTAGTTTCAAAAATTAATGGAAAATTGGATTGTGGATGCTGATTGGAATACGAAACACTACCATGCCGCTGTAATTATAAAAGGTAACAAGAAGCTTATGAGGGATTTGAAGATAGATAAAGGGAATGGTGTTTTGACCATATAGAATTGTGCAATATGGCAATAGTGTTTTTATCAAGATCTGTATATGGAAGAGGTTCAGTCTAACGCTGTCCACACCTGGCCTAATGCCTTTCCTTCTCTCTTGAATGAAGATTTGGTAGTGTTTTCCTCGGCTTTCACCGCTAAGGAGGTTTCAAATGCCTTATTTTCTATGTCCCTCATAAGGCTTTAGGGCTTGTGGTTGGACTTTTGTTGGTAGAGTAACACTAGCCAAAATTGTTCTCACAACTCTTTCGAATCATGTTATGCAATCAGTATATCTTCCGCGGACTGTCTATAATGAATTTGATAGAAGAGTTAATAATTTTGTCTGGGAAACAAATCAAGGCCGCAATAGAATTCATCTAGTTAACTGGGATTATGTAACCATGGAAGGATCTTGGTGGTTCAGGAATTTATAGGGGTAAGCAGAATTCAGAAAAAATCAAAAATTCGAACCAAAACAATTAATTTCGGTTATTTGGTTCAGTTTTTCAGTTTCTGGAACGGTAACGGTTAGCAGTTGAGACTAATTTTGGATTTTTGATTTGGTTCGATTTTGGATGAAAAATTTGCGATTAACCAAATCAAACCGCAAATTAAAACGCCGCGTTTTAATTTGCACAACTAAAACACTAAACCTTGTGTTTTCCCTTCTCAATCCCTCTCCTCCTTGCTATTTTTTTTTTTTTTTTTTTTTTCCCTTCTCAATCCCTCTCTCCTTGCTATTTTTTTTTTTTTTTTTTTTTTTTTTTTTTGAAGTTAAAACCTCCTTGCTATTTAGTTTTGCGCCGCACCCAACCTCTATTTTCTCCATTCTCAGTTCTCATCACTGATCCCCTTTTCCGACTAAACTCATTGCACGAAGCTACCGACCTTAGTGTCTACTCCAATCAGGTTAGTTTTTTTTTAACTTTCTTTGCTTTTGGTTTAATAATTTTGATTAATATAGTAAAAAATATGATGATTTGCATGTTGACTCATGGATTTTTATTTTCTTTTCCTTTTTCATGAAATCAATTTATTTGATTTTTTTCTTTTTCCCTTCATATTTGTTTTCCTTTTCCTTTAAAGTTTGAACGTTCATTTGTTAAGTTTTTCCCTTTTCGTTTTAATTTTCTTTAACTTTTTCCTTTCAATTCTTTGTTGAAATTTTGGAAGGAAGAATGGAATTTGGAAGGAATTTTGGAAGGAAGAATGGAAATGCACAAGATGATTAATAATGTTTAGCACTTCATTGAATTAACAAAAGAATGTGCCTATTTATAGGCTTACAGGTGAATCAAATAAGATCTAAAAATACTCCTAAAAATCATCGATCCTAATAACAAAAATATCAAATTCTATGCAGAAAATCTGCACTAAATAAAATTGAAATCTCAACAAATTTTTCATAATATTATTTTGAATTAATCCTAACATTCTTTCCTTTTCCTTTTCGTTTGTTTTTTTCCTTTTTCTTTTCATATTTTTTTTTCCTTTTCCTTTGAAGTTTAAACATTGATTTATTATTTTTTTTTCCTTTTTGTTTTAATTTTCATCAACCTTTTCCATTCAATTCCTTCTTTTACCATTTTCAATTCTTTCTTTGAATCTATGGTTTCATTTTTTTTTTTCCTTTTGCTTTCAATTTTTGTATTTTTATAATTGTTTGCAAATTTAAGAACAAAAAATACCAAGATATTCTCCTTGCTTTATATTTAATATTAACAAATAGACAACTATTTCTGCAATGATGACACGAATTTATCTTTAATGGACACTTTGAAGAATGAACTAAAGTTGTAGTAATTATTATTCTTATTATGGTGGCTTGTTAATGGGTTGTATTATTATTATGGTGGCTTGTTAATTGGTTGCAGTTATTTAAAAAGGGTAAACTATGAAATAAAAAATGAGGTTGGTTAAGAAAATCAATAGAAAAAGAAAACTGTAGGGAAAACTATATATGAAATGGATGCTTAGGTTTAACTAGTAATGAAGACCAAAATTAAAATGTGAAAACAAACATCTTATCAAAGACATAAGACTTTAACTGGAACCCCAGTTCTAATTCTAGCACTCAACAATGTGAAAGCAAATAATTAACTAATTGCAGTGTCTATCACATTGATAGTTGAAGCATGATTCCTTATTCTTGTTAGCGTTTTACTTTTGATTGTTTTTGTACTATTGCATATTAATCAATTAAATAGAATTGAGATAATTATTGATTTTATTCCTTGCTTTTTCATTTTAACAGTATATAGTAGCTAAAATGAGTTCATTTACTCCTCCTGAGGAACTCATGAGTTCACCCAACCCCAAGTCAACTCAAAGTGAAACTGAAATTGCATCAAGGAATTTGAGAAAGCCAACAAAGCTAAGGTTTGCTGTTTGGGATCATTTCACAGGGTACATTAGTGAGGGAGGAGAAGAAAAATGTAAGTGTAATCATTATAGTAAAGAATTATGTTGTAATACAAGAAAGAATGGCACATATACACTTAGGAATCACATGAATTCTTGTAAGCATCATCCACATGCAATTGACACAAGACAAATACAATTATCCTTGCAACGTATTTCAAATCCTAATGAGGGAGATGTAGGGACACTTAGTACTTGGAAGTACAATGAAAATGTAATTAGGGAGGCTCTTGCATTTATAGTTATTGTGGATGAATTACCTTTTAAGTTTGTTGAAGGTGAGGGTTTTAAGCGATTTATGAAACTTGTATGCCCTAGGTTTAGAATTCCATCTCGTTGGACAGCTTCTCAAGATTGTTACAATTGTATTTGAATGAGAGGTCTACATTGAAAAATTTTTTTAGAACAAATTGTCAACGGGTTTGCTTAACTATGGATACTTGGACTTCATGCTAAAGAATTAACTATATGTGTTTCACGGCGCATTATACTGATGATGATTATAATTTGAACAAAAAAATTATTAATTTTTGTACAATTTCATGTCACAAAGGTGAGACAATTAGTAAGGCAATTGAAACTTATTTGCTTGAATGGGGCTTGGATAAAGTTTTTACTATTACTATTGACAATGCTAGTTCAAATGATGTTGCTAGTTCTTATTTGAAAAAGAAATTTATTAATTGAAATGTTGGTGTGTGTAATTGTGATTATCTTCACATGAGATGTATGGCACATATTGTTAATTTGGTTATAATGGATGGATTAAAAGATGTGAATGAGTCAGTGACAAGGGTAAGGAATGCAGTGAGATATATTCAAAGTTTTCCAACTAGATTGAAAAATTTTAAGGAGTGAATTGAATATGAAAAAATTTAATGCAAGTCACCTTTATGTTTAGATGTGCCTACTAGATGAAATTCTACATATTTAATATTGAAAACAGCAGAAAAATATGAAAGATACAAGTCGCAGGAACCAATGTTTAGGATTGAGTTAGATAAAAAGATTTCTGACCACTTGGATTGGGAAGAAGTTAGAAAAATGGCTGATATGTTGTCTCATTTCTATGAGTTTACTTTGTTCAAGGTATGTCACATCCAACTTGTTCTTTAGTGAGATTAATGATTTTTGTTTTATTTTAAGTGAACGGCAAAATAATGTATAAAAAGATGTGAAGTCTATGAATGATAAAATAAGGGCCAAAATTGATAAATATTGGGGTAATATAACCAAAATGAATAAACTTATCTATGTTGTTCTTGACCCCTCGTGATAAATTTGAGTACATAGAGTATGCATTTGAGAAGATGTATGGCAAGGTAAAGGGTGAAAGTTTGTTTATAAGTGTGAAAAACTCCGTGAGAGAATTGTTCAATGAATATAAAAATATATATCAACCTGAGCGTGATCAGTCTGCTGACAGTGGTGGATCTCAAGTAAGTACTAGTAGCATTGATCTTGGTATGATATGTACAAAGCCAAAATCTTTTTTGATGCAACACTACAAAAAGCAAAAACTTTCAGATTTTGGTGGTAGAGAAGCAAAAACTGAGTTAAATGTCTTAGTGAAGCAATTCAAGATGACAAAGAAGGTTTTAATATCTTAAAATGGTGAAAGATTAATTGTGAGAGATTTCCTATCCTAGGAAGAATGGCTAGAGATATATTGGCAGTTCTTGTATCGACAGTGGCTTCAAAGAGTGCTTTTAACACTGAAGGAAGAGTGCTTGACTCATTTAGGAGTTCTTTGACTCCTAAAATAGTAGAGGGATTGATCTGTGCACAAGATTAGCTTCGATCATCTTACATAAATGTTGAAGAAGATATAGAAGAACTTGAAAAACTTGAACAAGGTATGTGACAAAATCAAAATATTATTGTTTGTTTTATCTTATTCAATATTTTAATTTGAGCATATGTATTGATAATTGTTTGGTTTTAATTTTTAGCTCTACCTTTGGTTGAAATCACAATTGGTGCTACGACATTAAATGCTACTAGTTAGACCTTTGTTAAAAAGGTTGGTTGATATTTAATAAGTTGTTTTAATAAGTTGTGATCTTAGTATCATTATGTATATAGGCTCCATAATGATATAAGAGGAATACTTATATATTCTTTTTCTATTTAATTATTAATTGTTTTTAACCTTTTTTTTTTTAGGTTTGGAGAAAATGATGGACTTGTAAACTTTTGGGACTATGGATATGTGACATGGATGTGATTTGATGATCAAGCTTGGAGTTATTATTGACTTGTTGTTTTATTATGTGAACTTGGTTACTAGTTAATTTGTGGTCTTTTCTAGACTTTAATTATTAACTTGTTTAATTTGTGAATTTTAAATTGTTAATTTGTATGCTCATGGATTTTGGAATATTAATTTATTATTATAGTTAGTGGATTTTAGTTTAAAGCAATAATTCAATATTTTATTAGAAAACTTATAACTTCTAAATTGGATATTGAATTATAGATTTTTTTTTTCCATATTTAAAATTAAAATGATTCAAAAAATAAATTTGAATATTCAGTAATCGAACGGAACCGCAATTTGCGGTTCGATCATATTTGGTTACCAAAATAATTTCATTTGGATCGGTTAGTTTAAAAGTAAAATTTTCAGTTTTCAGTTTTTGGTTTTTGGATTCGATTCAGTTCGGTGCCGCATCGCCCCATTGCTCACCCCTAGGAATTCGCACATGTAGAGAAGTAAACTCAGCCTTTCTAGCAAAATTGGGTTGGCGTCATCTTACTGATGGTGAGGGTCTGTGGTGTCATATCCTTAAAGAAAAATATATGCAAGTTATGATAGAATTAGAGCAGTTTAAAAAACGCAATTTAGCTTCTATTGTATGGCGGGGGATTATGAATAGTCTTCTGCTCTTAACTAAAGGTATTTGTAAAGTGGTTGGTAATGGTTATTTCACTTCCTTTTCGAAAGATGTGTGGTTGAAGGACGAACCTTTGTTTCATATTTGTATAAGTGATATCCTATATAATCTATTCGATCTTTCTGTTGCTTCGTTTTGGCAGAATGGTACCTAGGTTTGGGATTTGATCAAGCCTTATCTTCCCCAGTTGGTTTGTGATCTTTTGGAAGCTGTTGTGCTTACAAAGGATGTGGCGGTCAGGGATGAATATAGCTGGTCTGGTATAGCATTAGGGATTTATTCTGTGGATCAACTTATCACCTTGCCAAAAAGGATACTATTCAGGCCTTTAATAAGGTTTGGTTAGGGATCCATAAGTTGCAGGTTGCTCAGAAAATTCATATGTTCTTATGGACTTTCCAACATCAACGCCTCATGACTAACCAGGAGAGATGCAGCCGTGAGTTTATAGATTGCTCGGTAGTAGTTTGTGGATCCTCCGAGGAATCTATTGAGCATTTGTTTCATGCTTGTATATATGCAAAGCAGTTTTGGGAAAGGGTATGGACGTCTGAATCTATGGTGGAATTTTCTAGTTGGCCAACAGCAGAGTGGCTGTCTAGAGGGCATCTTCTTAAATCCTACAAGTTTGATTCCTTTAATTCTCTTGTGGTTTTGGGGTTGGCACTTTGGAATTTGTGGTGTTGGAGAAATGCCGTTGTTTTTCGGAATGAATGGTATGATGTCTCGGCTAAGTGGTATAGCTTGTTCTCCAACTAAAGAATAACAATGCTGCATGGAGATCTCAGACTAGTCTAATGTCAAACAGGGCCATGGTCTAATGCACATTGCTTGGACTCCTTCATCATGTGGGTGGGTCAAAGTGAATTCTGATGGTGCGGCTAGGGGCAATCTAAGCCCTAGTGAATGCGGTGGTGTTATAAAGGATTTCACTGGTGCTTGGCTTACTAGTTTTATTATGCAGTTGGGCCGATGTATGTTGCAGAACTTCAAGGAGTGCTAAATGGTTTAAGTTTGCTTAGGAGCATGGCTATAGGCGTGTTATGATGGAGCTTGACTCTCAGCTTGTGGTTCTGATGTTAAAGAAAAAGGATCATGTTGCACCTAGATTGCTAATCCGATTCGTTCTATTCAAGCTTTACTAGATAGATATTGGCATGTTGAGTTGATGCATTATTATAGAGACACAAATCAAGTGGCTGATTGTTTAGCTAACATGGTGATTATGGCTGAGATTCCAAAGTGCTTTTTCTAGAAGCCTTTGGGTCAAGTGTTGGATAAGTTGCGGTGGGATTATCAAGGTGGTTCATGGCCTAAATTGGTATGAGGCTAGTTTTATCCCTTCCCTTGGTCTTAAAAAAAAAAAAAAAAAAAAAAAAAAAAAAAAAAAAGAAAAGGAATAGCATGTAAAATGTTTGTAAAAAAAAAAAAAAAAAAAAAAAAAAAAAAGAAAAGGAATAACATGTAAAATGTTGTTCTTTCCTTTTATTTTCCTTCTATGCAAACATAGAGTTAAAACTAACTAAGAAAAGAAAAATAATACAATCCTTCCTTATTTTCTTTCTTCTCTTATTTTCTTTACACATTCCCAAATATAGTGTAAGAAAACGCCTTCTAAAGAAAAAAAAATGGATAAGAGCTCATTCGTTTCAATTCACGTTACTTTTGGAAATTACTTTGAAAACACATTAATTTTGTAAATAAAATTTAAAGTGACATTATTCTCGTCATGTTCAGGACCCATCATGTGTGTGTACTCCTACTAAAAAAACACAAAAATTATGAAATAAAAAACAAAATACTATTATTATCATTTATCAGGTCTCACTAGACACGGCACCGTTTTCTTTATCTGCCTAAAAAGAACCCTATTCTAAAGTCTTCTACTCAGGGTCTTGCATACTACTTGCACTAAACCTCCACTCTCCTCTTGGCTCTTGCTTGTCTCCTTCGTTCCACAAACAAGAGACGCCCTAGCTGCAATCAACACTCAACAGCCCAGCCCATGACCTGATTTCTTTCTTTGATTTCATTTTCTCAGGTATCAATCAATGAATCGACAATAGAGTCTCAATCACAGCCTTTTTTTTTTTCTTCTTTTTGCTTTACTCGCTCTTTTTTCATGTCATAATAATAATAACAATAATAATAAGTTTTCTTTTGGCTTATTAGAGAATCACTTGTATGGTTGTTGTGTTTTTGTGCAACAGAGCTATAACTATAATATCTATGGAATCTATCGTTTGTTAACATTCTACCATACTTCAAGTGAACAATAGCAACTGTTTGTTATGCCCAATATGGAATCTGAAGATTCAAAAGTTTCACGAGCTGAAGAAATCAAAGTCCTAGCCAATGAAGCTTTTAAAGGTTCGCACTTGGTGTCTTTTACGTTTTCTTGTAATATTTAATTTATTTTGCTTTTTATTGTTACTAGGGTCATGTCTGGTTTGCTTTGTGGGATTAAGAATGAAATGCAATTCTTGCAATAGGATTCTAGTTTTTTGGTCAGATGAACAAGGAATTGCCAAAATTTTTTTGATACTTTTATATTTAAGTAATATTAATTTATTGAAAATATCATCTTTAACTTTAATTGTTAATGACCCACAGATTATGTTTAATTTTTTTTTTTAAAAATATATTTGGAAGTGGATTATTTGGATTTTTAGATAAGCATTTCCATTCTGATTCCATTTCCCAGTGAACCAAACTTGCCGGAGAAGTTTTTGGTTTGGCCTGCAATTAGAAACAGTGCTGTTTCAGTGTGTTGAGCTAATTCTTATCAATTTGATTTACAGCACACAAGTATAGTCAGGCTATTGATCTATACTCACAGGCGATTGAGTTGAACAGTGAGAATGCTGTTTACTGGGCAAATCGTGCATTTGCACATACTAAATTGGAGGAGTATGGCAGTGCAATACAGGATTCTTCAAAGGCTATTGAAATTGATCCTAAATATTCAAAGGCATTCATTACTTCCCTAGTTTTTTTTGCGTGATTATGCTTTTGCATCTATGTGCATTTGTCCTCATAGTATTTTTTAATCAAAACAGGGTTATTACAGGCGGGGTGCTGCATATCTTGCTATGGGAAAATTCAAAGAAGCACTTAAGGACTTCCAACAGGTGTTTTTTATGCTTAGATCATATATCATTGTGATTTTGTTGTTTTATCTTTGTGATTTTTTTTTTTCTTCAATTATTTTGAATTTGCTCTTCCAGGACTTTTAGTGTAAGTAGCTAAACAATAGGTGTGATGCATTTTATTAGATTTGAGTTTTATCTGGTTGATGATACTGAACTTTTGCTGATTGAATTTCGAAATTCTGTATAAGCCATCTCAATTGGAGAATCACTTCACTTGTTTTGCTTACGCCTAACAAATTTTGACAGCTGCATCTTCTGACCTTCTACAAACATAAGAAAAACCGATTTAACTAGAATGTGTATAAACATGGGAAATAATTATGTATTTGGTTTGCCAATTAGAGCAGAATTTTAGAATTAAGTTGACATTCCTTGGATTATTAAAGACAAGCATGATGCATCCATTGAATTAAAAATTCACTTTTTGGAATAATTGGACAATTCAAGTTCTATAGCTAAACATCAATGGCTATTTGGGATACTGTTGTTCTTATTTTAGATTTATTAATGCTATTTTGTATTTCTATTTTTCAAATATAATTATGTATGTATTTACTCATCTATGTATCCATTATTTGGAGAAACTATGATTCATAAACATTGGTTGGTTGAAGATATGGATAAAATGAGATTATTTATAAATTGGAGGTAAGATTTTCCAATTTCATGATAATGGGATGAGTTAGAGAGTTTTGGTCTGATGGGCCGAAGTAAGGCTTATTAAGGAGAGCCTACCTCTTTTTGACCTTTCTTAGTTGGCCTAAGTGCTAATCATGAGTTCTTTTGGACCCAAGTTTTTTTTCTATTTGTTCTTAACCAAAGTAATTTTTGGACTTCACCTTCCTGGATTATGATCTTATGATCTCCTCGATTTCCTCTGTTATCGCCGTACTTCTTTCTCTTTTTTTTTTTTTTTTTTTTTTTTTTTTTTTTTTTTGGGGGGGCGGGGGGGGGGGGGGGGGTTATTTTTCCAAACCTCTCATTCTCCATACATTCTTTCTCTCTTCTTGGACTATATTACCTTGACATGGGCTTCATACATCTTCTCATATTCTTCACTTAAGTTGATTCCTTTCCTTAGAACAAATGGTTTACTATTTTATTTCGCTTAGTACACTCATGCCTTATCTTCATTCTTTCAAGGGCACCATGTAGATGCAACATTGCCTCACTATAATTACTCCTCATTATCTTTCTTTGTATTCATTGAAGTAAAGAGTAGAAGTTGCAATGTACTCAACTCAACCAAATCTCAATTCTAAATTATTTTTCATTTATAACCACTGAATATGACATTGAATCATTAAACTTCGATTTGTCACATAAAATACCCAAAGTTTAAGTTGTACAATATTAAGGTCAATA
This sequence comes from Jatropha curcas, assembly GCF_014843425.1. Next base: position 2,286,463 of record NW_023591598.1, on the reverse strand, counting down.
TTGCTAAATTTCATTAAAAATTCATTTTTAGATTTTTATGTAATAGTATCATGTTATTAAATATGGGCCATGAAGTTTCCAATTTGGCTATCTGTCATGTCAAAAATCTAGTCAAATACGTAAATGTACTCACGATGTTTTTTACAACAAATTAAAGATGAATGATTTTTCAGTGACAAGCCGAAATTAGGTGATCATTGGCGATATTGATTTCACTAACTGTCTGGTGAAATTGTTTTAAATTAGTTGGTTGTCTCCTGAGTTAATTTTTTGAACACTACCTGTTTGGAGATTTGGTAAAAGTAAATCTTTTTTCAATTATATCCTTTCTATTAGTTATCTATTGACATATTTTTTTTTTTTGTGTCATATCACTAGAGTTCACTTATATTCTCATTGTTGAGGTATATAGTAAAGGAATTGAGTAGTGGGACAATTGGAATAGAAGAATTTGTTTTTGAGGTTAGCAGATTGACTAGAAGGATGGCTAGAAAGTTAATTACGTATTATACATCAATTGGTTGTCATTATGAGAAGATTATGCATTGCACATACACATCCTTTGGTGGGTGTTGGAGAAAGAGGAATTGATGTCAAATATATAAATGCTGTTAAAGATATGTATTAAGGTGTAATCTAGTGTAAGAATAGTGAGAGGGGATACAAAGGAGTTTCCCATAGTTGTAGGACTACCTTAGGGATCTTCCTTGAGCCCATACTTGTTTACCTTAGTTATGGATGAGCTAACTAATAGTATAGAAGATGAAGTTCTATGGTGAATTTGTGGATGATATTGTTTTAATTGAAGAAACTAGTGAAAGAGTAAGCCAAAAGTTAGAACTGCAGAGTAGTACTCTTGAGAGTAAGGATTGTAGGTTAAGAAAAAATAAGACAAAATACATGTGAACGAGTTTAGCCCCTATAAGGAGAGTGGAGGCAAGGTGAGATTGGATAGTATTGTGGTGCTTAAATGCGATAAATTTAGATATCATGTTTTTGTATTTCAGAAAGGATAGCATGATAAATGAAGGTGTAGCCCATAGAATTAGAATAAGATAGATAAAATGGAGGAATATTACAGATATGCTATACGATAGGATGATAACAAAGTGAAAGGCAAGTTCTATAGAATGGTGGTAAGACCAGTGATCTTATACGAGTGTGAATGATTGGCCCTCAAAACTCCAACAAATTCATAAGATGAATGTTGCAGAAATGTGGATATTAAGATGGATACATGATCACAAGATTGGGCAAGATTAGAAATGACCACATTTGAGAAAAGGTGCAAGTAGCATGTACTGGGGTGAAAGTTATGTCCAACATAGACTCCCATATGTCTTGGTTTCTGAGTTTGATGCATTAATGGCGGGGTAAGAGTTAGACCTAGGAGCACTTGGAGTGAAGTTGTCTTAGAAAGCCTACTACATCTTAGCATTAGTATAGATTTAGTTATGCACAGAGTGGAAATTGAAACAAAGGATCTACATAGCTGAACCAGTTAGTTTGGGATTAAGGCTCCATTCTTGTTGTAGAAGTGGAAACATACTAATATTTTTGTTTGGATTTCAAAATTATTGATGTTAGAATTTTAATCCTTTTATGTTAGCATTATTAGTACTTCTCCTATGTATTGTGTCTTTATATGCTCTGCACTTCATGTTGCTTGGGTGTGTGCCTATGCCTTGCTCCTAGGCTTTAATATCCTATTGCACTTTGATGCATCTTGCTTCATTAATAACTATGGTTATTAGTTAATATATGTTATGTTATGCTAAATTGCACTAGTGGTTAGTTAACCTAGGACAATTTTATTGTGCTCATAAAACATTGATTTGTTATGATTTTGTCACTTAAGTTAATATTTTTTGTGCTCTCATAACATTGACTTGTTATGATTTTGTCACTTAAGTTAATAATTTATACAATTTGATGACTTAAGTTTATTTTTGTTGCAATCAACTATAAGTAATCTAATTTTAATGATTAATGGAGGAAGAAAGGATACCCATTATATGCATAGAAATGTCGCGAGGTCACTAGTGGTGGATGTCACCAAAATATGAGAGAATTGAGATTGATAAGTTTTGATTTATCTTCCCTCAATTCTCACTCTTCAGTGAACTTTAGGTGGTGAGGTTGGGTAGAAAAGAAAACTGATAACCCCTTGATTCCAGTGATATCGAACATATGTTGAGTCGATACAAATTTATTGGTTGAAATTGCAAGTTACATATTTTGTTAGATATAATTGGAAGAAAATCTGTAGTTAAGTGACCAAATTGTAACAAATTGATGTTTTGTGATGATAATAGAATTTGGTCCTAAGTTAAGGGACTATTGTTATATTTATCCTATGTTATACAGAGAAAAATATATTTTATTTTATTTTATTTGTAGATATTGTGATTGATTTAGAGTTAAATCCATCATAAAATAAAAATAGAAAATGATAAAACTACTATTATTAGAAAAATAAAAATTATGAAAAAATAATGCGAAATAAAGAAAAAAAAAAATAATAAAAATAAACAGCATGATGCTAAAGTGATTAAGAAAGCAATAAATAAAAAATGGATACAAATAGTGTAAATAGAATAAGATGAAAAAAAAAATGAAAACAAGAGAAAACCAAAGCGACAGAAAAAGACTTAAAAAACATAAGGATTGATGCTAGGATTGGACCCTGGCCATCAATCTTGATATAGTATGTTAGTGGGACAGTAATTAAAACAAAACGAAAGGTGTTGCCGCTGGGTTTTTGAAACCCAACCATTTATCATTAAAATAAAGGAAACAAATAGGACATTTTTGTGTTTTCCAGATGAGAAACAATATCTTGATACAAAAGAAAACAATGAAAAACGCAAAAAAAGATTGTTTTCTAAGTATTAGTTATAATACTAGAAAACAGGAAACTAGTTTCCATTTTGATAGTTGGAAAAATATCTCATTTGAATACAACAAAATTTTTCTTGTATTCTTGGATCCAGAAAACTTGCTCTGTTTTCTACAAGTAAACAAGACCTAAACTTGCCACCATCAATTAGATGCCAAAATTACCATGATAATGGCACTCATAGGTATAACCTGGTAGTAAGTGCATATATAACTAGGACAAACCAAGTGTGCTTTGTCGTACACTTCGTAGTCATATTTCACTGGCTTATCTTTCTTTTTTTTCTCTGTATAAGTAGAATCTGGGACTAGGTTCAAATCCCCTTCTACCAATATTCAAAAAAAAAAAAAAACAACCTACCATGATAATGCATCATAAAGTTGAGGCAAAAGGTGGTTGTTTCTTGAAGAGTGGAGCTAAAATGGAGAATGACGACTGACTGATGCAGTACAAATATTCTCCATTGTCATTGATGCATGTTTGTTCTGTCCGAATCACGATCCAAAATTAAATGATGGAGAGAAGGATCCCTTCACAACTATAATTCCTCTTTTAAGCATTTTATTCACAAGGTACTTAGGTAATTTATTTTATGTTTTCCATAGGGTTGCCTAGTAATTTTCTACCTTGTTTCTCCATGGAGGGAAGCAAGCAACAAGCATAATCGCTTTTGGTTGAATTAAACAAGTCCTATTCTATGCTTAACTCACAATTAGGTACCATTCTTGAAACGAGGACAATAATGTTTACTATATTTGTTTGTTCTGATTTGACATTTGGTGAAATCTGCTTTATGGAAAGAAATATTGGTGCTTGATTGGTTGGAAAATGGTAGTCATGTCTGAAAGGGTTGTTTGTTCATTTTTATAAGGTCAGCTTGTTACTTTTTTTGGGATCTTGTTGACTGAACTTAAATGAGGTAGTTATTTCCCCCTAAAAATATTCCAACTTTCTTAGGTTTGTGCTAGGCTGCTCAGTCCACTGAAGCAGCTCAGATGGTATAGGACCTTTGGGGAACTGTGGGGTGAACTTTAGCTTCTTCTGGCCCACTGGGTTTGACTGACCTTCCTCTCTTGTTAGAAATGGCTGAAGGCATCGACGTTGTCTCTATTACGTCTGGCTTACATTCATTTGTCAGAAACGTGGAATATTTTTTATTGGCTTATTGGCCATTATAGTTTAGTTTTAAGTTTTGGTTCACCCTTTTGCAAGATTTCATTCCAGATTTTATGTGTTTAGATGATTGCTAGTTTTGATGAAATCAATGGGATAATGTAGCATTAAAATGTCAAGCCACAATAATACCATATACTGCAGGCTGCAAACATTTTGTTCAAAAATTTATTTTATTCAAAGTTCAAAGCTAGAGAAGCTGGCTTAATGTCTGTTGCTGCCATAGTATATTGTTACTTAATTATAAATTTACATTATCGAAGACGGGGTTAAGGCCCTCAAGAGGGAAAGGGATGCACTCACTGGACACAATTCGCAGAATTAGAAGCCTTTGCGCAATTTACTGAGTGAATATTGCCCAAAAGGTTGTGGCCATTAAATTTTTTTTATCTCCCAGATGGCTTAGAGCAGGGACATGAATATCTTTGTATTTCTTCTCAACAAATTGTAACCTGATGCATGATGATAGCTATATAAGGAGAAAAAAGGTTTTCCGACAGGGAAAATAGCCAAGGTACCATAGGAGGTCTCCATTAGTTTTGTAAAATTACCATATTGTTTGTATTCAGAAAATGCTTTGTATTGATACTATATATAATTTTTTTACCAGTGGCTTGCTTTTTTTTATTGTCTTGCATTGCTTGTGCTTTTTTTTGGCCGTGTATTTGGGGAACCCTTGTTTTAGCAAGATGTGAAAGTATTTTGTGTATTTCAGTCAAAAGTTATACTCTAATGTGCCAGAACATGGTTCTTATGTGTCATATGCTTAATTTAGGTCAAGAAACTCTGTCCAAATGATCCTGATGCTGCCAAGAAACTAAAAGAATGTGAGAAGGCTGTAATGAAGCTTAAGTTTGAAGAGGCAATTGCAGTACCAGAGTCTGAAAGGCGATCAGTAGCTGATTCTATTGATTTTCGCAATATAGGTATTTGTTTTCTTGAGCTTAATTTATTTTTGTCTTCAGTGTTTCTTTGGATTTTTTAAATATTTAAATATTAGTTTTAGTGTTTATACAAGACCATTTGCCAAAGCAAACTATTGGCTAGTTAGAGAGAATCAGAATATATTTTTCATCTGCTGGGGATTTGAGGTTCAAGATGCTTTAAGTAGTGTCTGAGAAATGTGGTTTCTTTGCTGAACTTAATATGAACAAACTTTTTAATAACAAATCATCAGAATAGAAGCTGTAAGATTTGTATCTGGTGTCTGAATGCAGTATACCATTAACTTTAAGTGAAAAGTAAGAACCCTTGAACCGAAGGGTCATTATCTGAAATGAAATGAAATGGGAATGTCAAAAGCTTTGTGGAGTTGAATTATTTTGTTATTTTTTACGGGCTACAGATAAAATCTTTTGATGGCTGCACAAATAGGCCAGACACACTTCGACATGCTATTCTTTTAAATGAGAGTATCTGAATTAAAATTTAACTGGTTCTCTCTATTATATTTAAATTTTTTTAAATGAAGAATTTTTATTCTGGTCGTTCTCTGTTTTGAGGTCTTAATATCCATATGCTTCTTATTGATTCTTCTGCTTTTTTGTTTTTGGATGATCTATTTACTGAAGAATTTAACCTTTGTTCATTTACTATCCGAGGATTCATTGACAAATGAATATTCTCATTTGCCTCAAGAAGTTTATTGTGTTAGTTTAAGTATTTATTGCATAATGACTCGATAAATTTGGTTTTTTTTTTTTAATTTTTATTCTAGGCATCAGAGAGCCTTTTGTTAAATTATAATAAATTCTAGTTTGACATTATAATGAATTTAGGCATTTTATTTTGTGCATGTCTTATTTATGAAACTTTATTTTATTTAAGGATATCCTGCGGTACACTATACAGAAGGCACTGTTTCACGCATTAAGAACTATTGATTGAGTATTGGAATTTCTCTTTTAGCTTCGTTTGTCCAGATCTTGATTGATTTTTTCTCTTTTCTTCTCTCCTTGGTTGCTCAGGCCTTCTAAGTCCCCAAGCCCTTTTTCTTCTGCAAATTCTAATTTCTTTTCCCTCCAATATCAGTTCTGAATTAAATTTGTCAAGCTATTTGCTGTTTGCTTGGATTGTGGATGGGTTGAAGCCTTTTGAGAAGATGAAGAGCTTGCAAGTTGGGGACCCATACTGGTTCCACTTGGTCAATTAGAGCACTTTTGGACCCATAAGTATCTTATTTATTCATAATATCTGTGTATATATCTACAATGTATTGCTTGATCCATCAAATTGAGCAAAAATAAGGTGGTATTTCTGTTGGGACAGTTATTGGATCAAGTAGTACATAACCATAGCTGGTTGTCTTCTTTCCAAACTCACCTTCACTCTAGAATGTTTTTTTAGGACAAATAACATCATAAAAAGGTGAGAAAACAATACCTCTTGCTTGGAAAAAGATATGAAAAAGGGAAATGACATCATATCCTTAGTTGTGGGAGAGAGAGAGTTGTCCCATTTGTTTTTTTGCTCTTAGTAAGAGACACAAATAGGAAGTTTAGTATCCCACATGCCTGTGTAGCCAGAAGCCTGAGCATTCGTATCTTCGCCTGTAAGAGATATTAATACTGTAAATAGATTGAAAATGAGAAATAAAAGACTTCCATATTCAATCTACCCAATGCTTAAGCTTACCTTTCTTATATTAGGCAAATAACTCGCTTTGGAAAGATAAATAATAGGAGAAAGAGGATTGCTTGCCATAAGCCTCTAGTGGCTGAAAAATATCTTACTGGTGAGCCATTTATGCTGGCATATTATCTGGTTGAAGTTATACACTTCCTCATCAATTTCTCCAATTAACTCTGAAGTTCGTCCCTGTGAAAACATATATCATAATGGTCTGCATTTCCAATTTACAATAGCATTGAATTCCCCTTTCACATTAAGAAAAAAATGAGAGTTTGTATTCATTTCTCAAAGCACACTAACTTGTGATCATTGAACTCTGGTGGTTGTTTGACAGATTGTGTGAGGAGTTATATGTGAAGACTGACATACTAGGTCAAATTTCACTGTGAATGAACTTAAATTACTGCAAGCGCTTGAGCCAGCTATTTGTAAACACTATCCACAAGGCTAATGAGCTTTATGGTCTAAAAAAGTCAAATGCAAACCAGAAACAAATTCTTTATTCCCAAAAGTTCTTTGAATAATATCAAACTATCTTCTGTTGTGACATCTGAATAGCTCTAAACATGGTCATGCTATTAGGAATTAGGACATGGGCTTTGTCTCTGTTTCGAGTGCCCCATTTCCCTCATTATCGTTTCCTTCATTTTAAAATTTGCAGGGGGTTTGTTAGTTACTATTGGTGGTGGTTTCACTCTAATTTTGGTGAATCAGATTCTTTGGGCACCAATCCTCTGTGGTCTCTCTATTGCGGGTCTCTTTGAGCATGATGATTCTTGTTCTTTTCAAAGTGTCTTCATAAGTTTGCATGCAATCCATATGATTTTTGATACTCCATCTGCGTGTTAAATGCAGAATGTCTGAGTGTTGACCAATACTGGTATAGTTTTGAATTTTGGAGCAAGTCCTAGATATAAATTTGTATATGCCTAGTTTGCCACTGCGCCTTATACCATTATGTTCATATTTTTTTCTGTTTGTCTCTTAATAAAAAAATATACTCATGGTGAGTATTAATTGTACTCTGCATTATCATAATAGGGACTGGCCCCAGTTCATCATCTGTGCCCACCCAAGTGGCCATAGCACCAGTAGCAGCAGCAATTGTGGCAGCAGCTGTATTCTTGGTAGGAAGGGAAACAGCCGCAATGGTGGTGGCAGTACTGATGGTGATACTGGTGGTCTTAGGGGCATGTTGGTGGGGTGACTGGATGGGTAGTGGTGTCTTTACCAAGAGACAAATACTTGACCTAGGTTTGAGCTGAGGGTTACTAAAGTGTTCCGGTCACAATTTAGTCTTATAATCTAGCTGTTTTTTAAACATTCAATTTTTTGGCTAATCAAAGAAAAATGAAGAAAAAGCATTTGCCTTTATTTGGAATGTCTTCTGAAAAGCTCTGTTGGCACAATGTGAATGCATATCTATCATATTCGGGATCAATTATGAAACAAAAAGACTACAAATGAAAATTAGTAGATGTTAATGGATAAAGAGAGAGAAAGGATGTGGAATTCTAGAAACTATCTGAGATCTTGATGTTAATGTTTTGTCAAAAACCTCAGAGGGGAATGTGTTTGCATGACACTTGTATTTTGATGCTTCATTAATGTATTGATGGCTTATTCTTCTGTATCTCTCTCTCTCTCTCTCTCTTTCTCCTGGTGTCCCTTTCTTTGCATATTAGTTATTTATTTTTAAATAATATTTTATTTGCACTGAAATTGCTTTTCTGTTTCCATGCTAGATGTGGAGCCACACTACTTGGGTGCAAGGATAGAGGGAGACACTGTTACTTTAGATTTTGTCAAGAAAATGATGGAAGACTTCAAGAATCAGAAGTGCTTGCATAAAAGGTATGATTAGCAGAGATAATTATGAATTTAGTTTATGCAATAAGGTGAATCTAATGCTTTTACTTTAAACCTTGTGGCAATGCCTCAGATATGCGTTCCAGATAGTGTTACAGACAAGAGAAATGTTACGAGCTATGCCCTCTTTAGTGGATATAAATGTCCCTGATGGGAAGCATTTCACTGTTTGTGGTGACGTTCATGGTCAGGTAATCGCATTACTTAAGCATTTTGAGGCCAGAATGTGCTTGCTTTTACATGCAATTGCTGAATTGGACCTCCAAACTCCATGTGGTGGTTAGTTACATGCTGAAGTTATCTACTGTGTCTGCATTGTAATAGAAGTATGAATATGCATTTAATGAACAAACAGAAGCTTTACCCAAAGGTTGCTAAATTGTTAGAATAACAATAAATAATAGTTATTTGAATTGTTGAAGGATAAGATAACTACAAACAACCTGTAAAGTATTCAAGTGAGAAGGAAAACTGGGAGGGAGAGGGCGTATTTCATTTTTATGTATAAAAATGCCATAAATCTTACAATCCTTAAATGAAGAGGATTATCCTACAAAACCTTCAAGAATCTCTTTAATAAAATTTTATTCTGCCTTTTTTAGTTGTATCAGTCTCTGACTTTATATGCTTTAATTTTCTGGTGTCATTTTGGTATTAGAGCCAAAGGATCCTAGCTTTTAGCAAGTTTTGTTGCTGTCAGTGGAAGAGCATATAGAGATACAATTTGGTATGGTTAATGTGATTAGGGTGATTTGGCTAAGGATGAAATGGAAATTTCTTTTGTTTCTGCTCAAAATAAGAGATGGGCATGAATTAATTGTAACCACTACATCTTGTGGTTTGATGTTTATGGCATTCATTTTTATATTTTGAATTTGGAAAATAAAATATGAATTATCAATATTGTAATGTAATCTATCAGATAATCTCTTGTTACTCTTCTGTCTTGTTACATTTATTCAGTTCTGTCATAACTTTATTATGTTATCTTTCTCGGCCGAATACATCAATTGCCCCCTAAACTTACACATAAAAGTCTTCTGGCCTCTTATACTTTAGAAATGACCTTTGTGGCTCCCTAAACTTATTTTTTTGTAATTTATGCACGCCTGGCCACGTTAAAAAATGGGATGTGAAATACATGCGTGAAATGAGCGAGTTGGTCACATAAGAGCATCTTACGTGGCAACCTACTGCTTTTTCTCTTCCTCGATTAAATCCCACTTCCTTTTCTTCAATCCCAAATACCCATCTCGTTCAAAACTTCAAAGTTTCATTTTGAACAATAGTAATGGCACTGCCAAACCCAAAACCAGTATGAAGAAAAGGAAAATTCCTAAAAAAATCTTTTGTTATGCCACAAAATTGAGACTCAAAATTGAGTAACACATCCTCAAGGCTTTGTCGTCTTTCTCGTACATTACCGCCTGCTGCAAAGCTTCCTCCTTAACTGAGGTATGGCGAGTGCCCATACTGGTTTTTGAGAGCCCGAAATAAAGCCTTGACACAAATCGGGTGGAGTGGTGACTTGTGAAATTATCTGTGAGCTCAGATTTTGAGGATTGTAGACAGGAGAAAGAAGGAAGTTTGGGATTTTGGGTGGACGGTGGTGATGGCAGAAGCCCCTGCCTTTGTTACATTGCGAGGCGAGAAGAGAGAGGATGTTTAGCAAGAGAGACATTTTGGTTAGTCCAATGAGGTTAGGATCGTGGTGGCGGCTTTGATGGTGGTTTTGTAAATGGTTTTGTGGATAAGGGTGGTTTTGATGATGGGTTTTGGTTGCAGTGATAGGTGGCGTTGAGGCCATTCAATTTCTCAATAAAGTTACGATTGCCAATAATTTGAGTTAGAGAGAGAAAATCTAAACCCATTAAAGTGACATGGCATTCAGCATGGCACCATAATTGCCATCTGTATTGCCGTTAACCCACGTCACCGCAACTTAATATTTTTCGCTCGGTTTAGGTGTGTATGGTTTACAAAAAGTAAAAATACAGGGGGCCACAACGTCATTTTGAAAGTAAAGGGGGTCATAAGACTTTTTGGTGCAAGTTGAGTCATATTCATATTCCTATTTAAAAACTCCCCATAATGCTTGTATTCCCTTACTAAACGGAAGGAACGGTTCCCCTACTCGCTTGCTAATGGACTATAGCTGGAACAAAGGCATGGATTATATACCAAGTCTTTCCTATTCTCCTAGTCTCGCAGTTGTCCGCTCCTTAGCTTTGGTTTTAGCCCCTTTCCCCTTTCTCTAATGCCATACCTTTTGTAGGCTTGCAAAGCATAGGCTAGACAAGCTTCAATCAGGCAATTTTTGTATTTGGCCTATCTTTCTCCAATGTGTTTTAATGATGAAATGTTTTTCTTTCAATTTATCTCAATGCATATTGTTATCTTGCTTTCTTACACTTTATTGGTAGCTACATTGTTTTATTTGTTGCATGTTAGTTGAAAAATATCTTCTTGTTCCAAACTGTTTAGTATTGATTAACTTTTCTTCTTTTTCTACTTCAATTATACGTGATTCACTCTTGTTTTATTATGCTTGCAGTTCTATGATCTGTTAAACATTTTCGAGCTGAATGGTCTTCCTTCCGAAGAAAACCCATATCTGTTCAATGGTGATTTTGTGGATAGAGGATCATTTTCTGTGGAGGTCATCCTCACATTGTTTGCATTTAAGTGCATGTGTCCATCAGGTGTGCCTTATTGTTTCTTCGGATTGCTGAATAATTTTTTCATTGATCTCTTTCTGAAGATATAGAAGAGTCTGAACAAGATATATTCCTTTTCTTTTTTTCATTTTTCAATTTTTCAGCCATATATCTTTCTAGAGGAAACCATGAAAGCAAGAGTATGAACAAGATATATGGTTTTGAGGGCGAGGTGCGATCCAAATTGAATGAGACATTTGTGGAACTCTTTGCAGAAGTCTTTTGCTGTTTACCTTTGGCTCATGTGATAAATGAGAAGGTATTTGTAGTTCATGGTGGTCTTTTTAGTGTTGATGGCGTGAAACTATCCGACATTAGGGCAATTGATCGGTTTTGTGAGCCACCTGAGGAAGGTATGCTGTGCATTTTTTGTTTTCTTAAATTAAATTTATAATTTTTTGTGTTCATTGGATCCTTCTGCCAGTAGTATCATTGTCTTGGTATGTACCATTTCTGGTGGCAGTTACATGAAGCCAGTTGTCTCAAGTTTCTAGTTTCTGATTAATGATATGCACATCTGTTGTGATAATTGAGTTTCTAGTTTTTGGTTTTTTATTGTTCAAAACTGAATTTTCATCATGTTTATAAGAATAATTCCCCTGGATTGATGTGATACTTTTTGTTCTTTTTCTCTCACTGCACATTTGTCCAGAGAGTGTATATGGATTCAAATAATAGTAGTTTTCGTTAACTTCTATCTGTAAAGTCCTACGATGGCTTATCTTGCTGAGCTTATAAGTTTTATCAGCATATCATGTTAACAAAGCAAGTTAAACATAAGAACTATACGATGCCCTTTTTTGTGCTGTTTCTTGATACTACTTCTATACTCTTTGGGGGAAAGCGTACAGATAATCTTAATATTTTCTCATCTTTTCCTTATTATGGTAAGTTATCATTTTAAATTGCTAACAAGATTTTTTCTTTTCCAGCCTCCTTTGGAGTATTTTATCTTTGTCGCAAGAAAATGTTCACTGGAATGACATGTATTATTGTTGTCATCAATTTTAACTTCAAGAGTCATTCCATTTTTTTTTTATCAATTCTCTACACGCTATGCAGCATGATGAATATATGTATGTTTGTGAGTAGGAATACATGGCTATTTTTCTTAATGACTCATAAAATTGTTTCTGATATTTCATTTTCTATGTCAGGTTTGATGTGTGAATTGCTGTGGAGTGACCCACAGCCTTTGCCTGGAAGAGGTCCTAGCAAGCGAGGTGTAGGCCTTTCTTTTGGTGGAGATGTGACAAAAAGATTTTTGCAAGAAAATAATCTAGGTAAATACCAGGCATCAATATTTTTCTTGGTTCTATATTGGTCTTTTCTGATGCATTACTCAATTATGTAACTGGCAGATTTAGTTGTGCGGTCTCACGAAGTAAAAGAAGAAGGTTATGAGATTGAGCATGATGGTAAACTTATTACTGTTTTCTCTGCTCCAAATTATTGTGATCAGGTAATCAAACTTTTACACTGCTTTTAAATGTGCTACAGCTAGATGTGCAAGTTTTGCTGGTTGATTATGAATTTGGATTTACAAGTGTTTTTGGACTTGATACGATAGTGGAACAAATAGCTATTCATATATCCATGTTGCTAATTGGTTACTGTCAAGAGCAATGTTACCTAGAATGTAGAATCCATGGTGTGTTGCACGGGAACATGGTAGTTCCTGGTACAACTGTCCAAGTGGGTAGGTTTAGTTGGATCATCTTCTTCTTGGAAGTTAAAAGTTAGTAAAACTGTAGAGAAAAAAAGAATTATATTTAATTTTTTATCCGAAATTTGCAACAGTTGAAATGAGAATGAAAGAGCTTGGTGGAAGCCAAGCCTGACAGTAATTTTCAGTTATGTACTAGGTTATCTGATTTTAACCATTCTTAAGAGATGCCTGTGTCCTCATTATATGCCTATTTTATCTCCTTGATATCCAAGTCCATCTTTCTCCAAAAGACAACATTTCTTTCTTCAACGAATCTGCTTCTCTCACCCTCTCTCTCTCAGATACATGCGCGCGCACACACAAAGCAGGATGGAATTATTTGATGTTTTAGAGCTTGAACACATCACATTGGGGAAGGTGTGATTTAGATCGCAGCTTTTCAGCTTGAAAAATAAGGAAGATTCAGGGGTTTTTGCTAGGGGATTTGGACGGTATGAAATGAAATGACCCTCATTTCAATTCTGTTCCAAAATATTTTGGAATTTGAAATTGCATTCTATTCCATTCCAAATATTTTTTGGAATTTAAAATTTTATTCCATACCATTCCATTGAAATTCGGTTTGGAATTCGATAGTTTTAAATTTCTTAACCAAATGCAAATCTAACATATTATGACATTTTTTAAGGGAAATGTGTGATTTAGATCGCAGTCGGTTTTCAGCTCTTGCAATAAATAAGGTAATTGCTTACACAGGGTAGTTTCTCATGCTTATGGAGGAGTGGAGTCTGATTTAGAGGACGCGTTAATTTGTTGAAATAAGATGATTGCCCTCATTTTCAATGTGCATGTTCTCAAATTACCGAATTATTTTGGAATAATTCTTAAGAATTGCATTCTATTCCATTCCAAATTATTTTTTTGGAATTTAAAATTTTTCTATTCCAATCTTAGCCATTCCATTTGAAAATTCGGTTGGATTCGATAGTCTTTAAATTTCTTAAACCAAATGCAAATCTAACATATTAATGACATTTTTTAAGATTGGTAGTCAAGAGTCATTTTTAACTTAAACAAGGACTAAATGCACCATATTTTTAATATAGTACATACTGCTGTAAAAAGACATATATTATTTAAATGATATTGTAAAAATAAATAATCATTAATATTAAACTTCGGACTCAGTATAACATTGGTAAATATATCTCAAAATGTTTTGAGTCTCTATTTATTAGATAGGTAAATATACTTCACCTTTTTAATAACATCTCTATACTAACTTTAGGTTTGCGTAGGCATTATACTAACAGTTTATTGAAATAATTTCAATAATAAAAATACCTCTATTATTATAACAATCAACAAATATGGAAGATAATCCATTCTATGTATTATGATGTATCAATCTTAGTAGGTGTTAGTCACCAAATCCCATTAAAAACAAGTGCTAAACTCGCAGCAAGTACTAGTGGTTTCTTTGCTATATGATTATATAATTATGTTGACCGCAAGTCTCTTTATATGTGGTATACTAAAATATTTTCAATACGTAACACATGGTTATATCTAATAAAATAAGTAAGACAATTTTCCATAACACTTTTTGATATTCCGCTTAATTTGTGGCGAGAACCCAACAAAGAACTTGAAAGAATATGAGTGTTCAAGTACGATTAGTATATATTAGATTTACTGATTAGGCGAGTGTGATGGGTTATAAAGAAATTGTTATTCTAGTTTAACTAACGTTAGTTTTAGAATTAAATATAAGCTTTTCTCTAAAAATATGAAGAATTAAAAGATATTTATTCTATCTTTAATTTAATATTTTATTTTAATATATTAATTATAAATTAAGAAATAATAAAATTAAAATTCGGTAATATGGATTGGAATTATTTGAAATTTTATTAATATATAATTATAAATTAAAGAATAATAAAATAAAAATTCGGTATATGGATTGGAATATGAAATTTTATTTTTAGTTTCCGTTCCATATTCCATATATCAATATTTTAAAAAATGCATTCCATTTTAAATTTTGTATTTCAAAATTGCATTCCAAATTAACATTTGGTTTGGAATTTCGATTTGGATAGGAATATTCCGATCCAAGTTACACCCCTAGTTTTGTGCTGAACTCCTGTAGCATTATTGCTGAAGCAAACTTGCAGGATTCTTAAAAAACTTCCCTTGGTAGATTATATGTAGAAGACGGGCCACCTGCAAAAGTTCTTTTTTCCTTGGGAAGCTACCTGTGATGTGAGTTCAAAATTGACAGCCTCCAAAAAGAAATAAGAAAATGTTGGTTATCAAATGCTTCAATTGTAAGCCGGTTGAATTGGTTTAACCACAAATCAGCCTAATTGCAGTCTGTTCATACCATATAACCTGGAATAGAAAGGAACTGGCCCGGTTATCACCAAACTGGTTGACCTGAAACTGGTCCAGCAGGCAGACTGCTTTACATTTTAGGTGTTTCAGCTTTTTTAATTGGGGTAAAAAATGAGGCATTAGGGTTTGGACCTATAATTTTAAATCCTATGAAATTCATTGTATCCAAATCTGATTGAACGATATTTTAATAAATTGCTTATATATTTTCTTTTTTCAATTTATTTGTGGTTTTGAAAATTATTTTGCATGTTTATATAATTTAAAATATTAGTTTAATTTAATTTTGGTTTAACAGTGGTTATACACCGGTTAAACCTCTTACCTTGTCAGCCTGTGTTTGAAAACCTCGGGTTGAGTCTGAATTGGACTGGTTAAAATTTGGGTCTACTGGACTGACCCAATCCGGCTTTATTGGGTTTTATGCATAATTAAGTCGGTTTCAAATCATCTAAACACCTAAAGTTCATATTTTGGCTGGTTGAGTTTTTTAATTATAATATCGAAAACTATTTATTTTATTTGATTCAAATTAACATTAGAATTTAGAGAGCAAAACCAAAAACTTGAGAAATCACATAGGAAACCAGAAGGGATCTTGATGCATGGCAGTATCAAGATTTGCTGGCAACACCAACTGATACAAGGCACCGACTTGAAAATTAGGCTAGATTGAATCTCAATTTGAAATATCATTGAATGCTTTCTGGCTCGGAGTTGGCTATTGTCTGTTTTAGAAAAAGAGAGAAAGGGAGTTTGTGCAGAAAGTCAAAGAGAAGAAGTGGATCGCTCTAAAGGGATATAGATAGGGGTCTTTTTGATTATGAGGGAAGAAAGTATTTTTTGTGTGAGATGATTGAGATTGTGTTGTGTGTATCAAGGTCTGTCTGTGAATAACAGGTTTGTGTTTCAGACAGAACCAACTCAACCTGCACTAACTGGATCAAACTTAATTAGGCAAGTTCCTCAACTAACTGTTAGATCGTGTTTGGTTTAATCATTTTTGGGTAAAATAAATCTGGGTTCTTAAAGCATATCCTAATTAACCTTCATCCCCCTACTTTTTAGAAATAACTATGATGTCCTATCTTTTGCTTCTGCCAAATCATCGGGTCCTCCAGTCCGAAAAGGTCCTTTTAGTTAGGGACCCAACAGTGAGACAGAAACAAAAGGTTAGAGATGCCATGGGTATTTCTTGAAAGTAGAGAAAACGAAAGTCTTAGTTAGGATATAATTTAGGGACCTAACTATATTTTACCCTTAATTTTTTGGCTAAAACTGGGTCTGGTAGGAATTCGATATGAATATGGCCCAACCTGGTTTGGAAAGCACTAGTCTGTCATTTGCTCCTGCTTTCTGAGTGGACTTGAGTTATAAGAACATGCATATCCAATGGTGAGAAATATGTGGGTTTAGCAAAAATCAATTCAGATTGCTGTCTGCATAGACTGGTATATAACTACATAAAATCTTAATAATGACAGGGAACACCTTACTTTGCCCCTTTAAGCATTTTGCGCAGTTCTGATAAAAAGTAATAGGACTTTTGAAGAAGAGGTGAAAATGGGTGTTTATGCATGGATTAGTAAATTTTCATTTTTGGCTTTTGGGAATATGCTAGTGTTGATCATCCTGCTCTGTTGGGAGCCGTAGATTTCATATCTCCTATCTATCAGCATGGATGAGAGAATAGAATGGAAGGATCCCCTTAATTGCCTAAAAGTAAAAGAATCTACCGCTATAGTCTATAGTGTATCAAATTAATTGTTTCATTAATGCAAATTCAAGCAGTTCAATTTTCAATTTGAAATGAAAAAGGATTCTCCATTGATGGCAATTGATTATCTGTTAAGCAAGGTAAAGCTCATTTAAATCAAAACTTAAAAGGCCCAAAAGTTTGTGCCCCTACTCTTACAAGAGTATACTGACTACGTCAACTAATTAGCTAATCCTTGTGATTAATTAAATGCTGTTACTGTATAGATAGACACTTGGTTCATTTTTCTGTTAAATTACTGATATTTACTCCTATATCTTTTATTTAGTTACTAAACTGTACTCTTTTTATCTTTTATGTAGAAATTACTGACACTTGGTTCAATGCTGTTAGTTTATGGGAATATTATGTTAATTGTTTCTTGTATATTGCACTTTTCAGATGGGTAACAAGGGTGCTTTTATCCGATTTGAAGCCCCTGAGTTGAAGCCAAATATAGTAACTTTCTCAGCAGTGGTCAGTAGTTTCCTACTCTTGGCAAATTCTTTTGTTCGTTTTCGCTTTTTCTCGTTTTGGGAGAGGGGTTGGTTCGATTTTATAAAATTCATAGGTTTGCGGAATGTGAAAATGATGTGAATTTATGTTTTTCTTCTCTTTTCAATTCAATCTGTAGCCTCATCCCGACGTTAAGCCAATGGCATATGCGAACAATTTCCTCCGAATGTTCTCGTAGTTAGTACACCTGACTGGAATGGCCAAATCTTGTATTATTCTTTGCCATAAGATATACTCTACTGCCAAATTGCAAGTTGTTTCAGAAGGCAGCTGGAGATACACAGTACGCATCGACAAATTCAGCATTGTAAGTTTGTGATATTCTTTGAGCAACTCCTATTTCCCAGACATCAATGTTAAATTTTCGTTCCGAGCTCAGTCTAGTAGGTCCAAAAACAAACTGGCATGAATATTTGTGCCTTGTAAAATTTGACATTCCTCTGTTATTTAGTTCATTGTCTTTATGTTTATTTACTCTTTAAAATTATGTTTGTTGATTAGACCTTGTATGGCTTATGTCAACAATGTAGTTTTTGATTGGTTGGCAATGATGGATTTTGCTAATGATAATCACTTTGTGAATAAGGAAATAAATGAAAGAACTCTAATTAAAAAAAAAAAATGCTGTTACTATTAATTTGTGCGACAAATTCAATCCAATAGTTGAATTACTATTTATGAACTATTTGTATTTAAATATACTAGTCAAGATTTCAGTTTTCTAAATTTAATTATATCGTTTTTCAATTTTGCCGCGGTTATTTTATTTAGTCATTCTGATAGATTCACTATAAGTAGTTTGATGGCTATAAAATCAAGGAATTGCTTTTTTTTTTTTTTTTTTTTTCAAAGTTATTATCTCTTGTATCTATTTTTTTTTCGTGTGCGGTATTTTCTCGTTCTTGGAGAGGGATGTTTTGTCGAATATTTAGGCTCTCATAAAATTACATAAGGTGTTTGCGGGAGATAGTATTAGAAGGTACAATTGAATGTGAAAGGTTTATGTTTTTCTATCTCTTCTCTGCAATTCAATTCTGTAGGGCCTCTCCCGACGTTAAGCCAATGGCATCCTCACATGCGGAAAACGACAAATTTTCCTCCGAATGTTTCTGGATAGTTATCGATTATACGCGTGACATTGGCAAATCCGGTTCTCTCAAATCATTGTATTATTCTTGGCGCCATAAGATCCATTTACACTTTGACTGGTGCCAAATTGCAAGTGTTTCAGAAGGGGCAGCTGGAGGATACACAGTACGTACATCCGACCTCAATGAATTCAGCATTGCTAAGTATTGTTGTAACCTCTTGCTTTAGAGAGACAACATCCCGTAATTTCTTTTTTCCCTAGACGATCAAATGTTTAAAGGTATTTCGTTCCACATTTTAGCTCAGTTCTACAGAGCGTACGGTTCGCAAGAGAAAAAAAAAGGCTGGAGACTTATCGCAATAATTATGTTTATGCTACTTGTATAAATTTCGACCAAATAAATCCTCTTAAATTTATAGTCCAATTTGTCTTTTATGTTCATTATATTAACACTCTTATATAAAATGTGTATGGTGTTTGTTGATGTAAGACCTTCGAGTATGGCGTGTTTGTCAAACAATGTCTAGTAATATTTTGATTTGGTTTGGCAAAGGATGATATGGATGCGTAATTATTGATAATTCCACTATTTGATAAGAATAGAGTGACACATAATTATGAAAGAAAGGAACTACTTAAAATTAAAAACAAAAGGCAATGCTTGTATCTTTTCTTTACATATTTTTGTTGCGAACAAATTCCCCCATAAATTCATCAGAGGTAGAGTCTTGCAGTTGAATTTTTCACATATTTTAATAGATTCTTCATTCGTGTCTTTCGTAAAAGCCGGATAGTAATTTTTGGAACATAGTAACAAGATTTCAGATTTCTAATTGATATATATTTTTGTAATTATACCTCGGCGTTTGTTTTTTCCTATTTCGGATGTATGGTGCCGCCGGTATATTTTTGAGTTATTAGTCCATTCATGTAAAGAATAAGTATCTTACCCTATCCCATAACAAAAAAACTAATAGTAGTATTGACACTGTGGCTATAACATTAAGTCAAAGATTAATTGTAGTCCTTGTTATTTTTTTTTTTTTATATATATTTATAGAGTCAATCAGTCGTTTTCATTAGTTTAAAGTATTTTAGTGGTTATCTGTTGATTTTTTTTTTTTTTTTTTTTTATAATCTGTCTTAGTTTAAGTTTTATTTATCTGTTATAAATATTGAAAATATAAATAATATAAATAATATAGAAAGGGTAAAGAGAGAAATTTCTTGTATTAGAATCTTAGTTACGTGATCCAAAGGACTAACGAACCACTTATAGATACAAAATATAATTCAAAAGACATAATTTAATGCATTAAAGGATATAATTCTTCATCCTACAGGGCATAATCTTACAAACTAAATGATATAACTATTCATTCTAAAGGATATAACATTTTATTTCAAAGGACATAATTTTTGGAGAAATAAATAATTTCTTTAATAAACTTAATGTACATTCGTTATATTGTATAGTTTTATAACACACTCTCTTATATATCCATTACACAGAGAATATGCATCCAATGGGAAAAAAAGATACTTATTGAAGGAAAAAGATTATAATAGACTTTATGTTTTAAAAATTTATTTCTCCCCCTAATGAATACATTACTAGTCTTTTCCTTTAGTGTATCATTTCTTTAAAGAATATAATATATTTTAATATTATCTCCTACAATATTATGGAGCTTGTTTTCTATGCAAGCAGACGGTATATACTTGTATATATCAAAATATCAATTTCAGTCAGACATATTACTTGCTTCATAAATAGTGACGTCTTTCGTAAATAAAGAAATGTAAATCATATATAAATCATTATGGGTATAATGATGCTTCAGATATATACTCAGTATGGTACTCAGATATATACTTGTAATAGTAACTTGTTCTTTCACATACTTTTTACATTACTCATGCATTTATAAAGAAAAATAATGATATATTTGACTAGCAATTAATGGAAAAGTAAGACAATAATGACATTTAACTAGCAATTAATGAGAAAGTAAATAAAATGGTTAATTAGTATAAAAGAGCAATTAATCGAAAAGTAAGACAATAAATGACATATTTAACTAGCAATTAATGGAAAAGTAAATAAAATGGTTAATTAGTATAAAAGAGCAATTAATCGAAAAGTAAGACAATAAATGACATATTTAACTAGCAATTAATGGAAAAGTAAATAAAATGGTTAATTAGTATAAAAGAGCAATTAATCGAAAAGTAAGACAATAAATGACATATTTATAAATAAAATGGTTAATTAGTATAAAAGAGATAAAACAATGAGACCTATATGATCAAATTTTTGAAAGACATTTTAATTATTGTGTGTATCCAGGTACAATTGAATGATTAACAAAGTCTTCAAACATGACTTAACATCGACAATGAAAAATGTTATCACTATATTTTATCACTTTTCTCTCCAATGTTGAGAGTTTCTTCTTCTTGTTTCAGTTAACAAGTTTCTCTTCTCTACTTATTTTCACTTTCTCTTCCTTCTCTTTTCTATCTATTTTTTCTCTTCTTTCTTGTGGAGACATGGAGTGAGGCGGATAGCTTGGTTGTTGAAGTTTATGCTAGGCTAAATTCGGAGGAAGGGAGTCGTCATATGGAGTATGTTGAAGAAGATACAAATGCAAAACAACAAGATCATGGAATTTATTGAAAACACTGTGTGGTACAATGGCTATTGACTGACAAATCCATAAATTTCATGGCTTTTAAATAGATAATGGGAAGTGTGTGGCGGCCGATAAAGGGTCTCATTATCAAGGAATTGGGAAACCATGCTTATATTTTCAAATTCTTCCACGACTTAGATGTAGAGCGAGTCATTAAGGGAGGTCCATGGAGCTTTCCTTAGAACCCTCTACTTCTAAAAGAACTGAAACCAAGTAACAAACCTAGGGAGCTGAAGTTGACAAAGTTAGATCTTTAGGTACTTATACACAATTTAATTAATGGTTTCATTTCGGAGAGGGTTGGTCGTGATGTGGGTGACTTCATTATTGAATCTATTGAAGCTTATCGAAGAAACTTCACTGGATTATGATGTGATTGTATGAAGATCAAAGTCAGTATCAACGTTCATAAGCCATTGAAATGTCAAATGCTAGTTAAGAAGCAAAGGGAGAATGGTTTTGGGTTGACTTCAAATATGATCAATTGCCTATATTTTGTTATTTTTATAGAATCATTACATAAGGAAGGGCAAACCTTGGACTAGCAAGAGGCCTTTTGGGGTATGAGGTGGTTCTAGCCTAAGAATAACACTGTGCGGGCCTGAGTGGGTTCAGCCCAAAGTGGACAATATCTTGCTGGGCTTGGGATGCCATAACACTAGCTTTGACGACACTCTTTGGGTTCTCAGTGTGATCAAATTTGTCAAGTAGAGGAGAAATATGGTGATTTCCTTCATCAATAAGAGCTGTATTGGCGTCAAGTGATGTTGATCCTATTATTGATTGTATCGACTCAAAAGTTTCAATTGCTCAAAATCAGCTATTGATGGCCCCTTATTCTCAAGAAGAACTAAAATCCGCTCTCTTTTCCATGTACCTAGACAAATCTCCCGTGCCCGATGGATTGAGTCTTGGATTTTATCAGTCATATTGGAATATTGTAGGAGCAGATTTTTGTGATGCTTGATTAAATTGCTTGAATAATAATGGAGGTATGTTTGGCTCATATCGTACTAATATTATTCTTAATCTAAAGAAGCAGCAAAATTCGAAATTCGTTATTGATTTAAGACATATCTCATTATGTAAAGTAGCAAAATAGAGTTGTGTGTAAAATGATAGCCAATCGATTGAAATTACTCTTACCCTTAGTTATTGATGACTCGCAAAGTGCTTTTATTCCACGAAGGCTAATCATGGATAATATTATTATTGCTTTGAGCTTTTCCACACTTTGAAAATAAAAACTCAAGGTAAGGAAGGCTTTTTTTTTTCCATTGAAATGAAAATTGGATATGAGCAAGGCATATGATCGAGTGGAGTGGTATTTTTTGGAGGCTATAATGTTAAAGTCGGGATTTCATGAAACATTGACTTCATAAGTTATAGGTATTATCTCTTCGATGGAGTATTCTATAACTCGAGGGGGAGATGAGTATGGTCTGATTATCCCATCACCGGTTTTGAGGCAAGGTGACCCCACTCTCACTGTACTTATTTATTATTTATGTGTAGGGTCTCTTTTTCATTTTACATAAAATATCAAGCTGCTGGTCATCACCATGGTGCTAAGGTTATTAAGATATTCCCTTTGGTTTCTCACTTGTTCTTTGCAGATGAATGCCTGTTCTTTATGTGAGCTAATGTTCCTGAAGTTACCCGTTTAAAGCATTGTTTATCTTTACATGCAAATGCTTCTGGTCAATGTAGTATTACAACAAATTAGCCATCATTTTCTCCTTGAATGTTGCAGCTAAGCCCGAAATTTAATTTATCAAAATCTAGGAGTTCAGCAAGTGGATTCTCATGGCAACTATGCCCTCCATCATTGGACGAGATAAAACACAAATTTTTCTAGAACATTATGGATAAGGTAGCTAAACGAATTCTGAGTTGGAAATCGAAGCTTTTGTCCAAAGTAGGAAAGGATATTTTGATAACGTCTATGGCACAAACTGTATCAAACTATCTTAGGTCACTTGTTCTTTTACCTTTAGGTACATGTGATATAATGGAAAAGATGTTCAATGCTTTTTATTGGTCTAGTGGTGTAAACTCAAACTCCGGGATCAAATGGCAGAGATGGGATAGTTTATGCGCATTGAAAGATTAAGGAGGAGTGACTTTTCGGAAGTTATAGCAGTTTAATATGGTCTTACTATCAAAGCAAGGTTGGCGGATCATGCAAACTCCACAATCATTAGCAGCCACTATTTCAAAAGCAAGGTACTTCCCAAATACAAATTTTTTAAACTTTGAGTCAGGTTGCGATCCATTGTATCTTTGGTGGACTATTTTGGACTTCTCGATACATCTTACAACATGGATGTCTTAAGTGAATTGGGGATGGAAAAAACCATTCTTACTTTTCAACTGCCATGGTTTTTGGATAATGCTAATCCAATGAGTATTATTCTTATTCCAGAAAATATGGAACTATTTCATCCTTCATGACTGAAAATTCCTTAAATTGGAATGAGGAGCTGGTACGTGAGACTTTCTTGCCACGTGATGTTGCATTAATTTTACAACTCCCTTTATCTCTTCCATCTAGAGCAAATACATGGACTTGGTCTTATGAACAACATGGTAAGTATTAGGTGAAAGTGGTTATAAGGTGGCAACAGAGATACATGATGGCATGGGCATGGATAACACAAGTTTTTAGTCCCTCATTTGGCAAACAAAAACTCCTAAGAAATGGATATAACGTCATGTTTGGAGAGCTTTAGTTGACACATTGCCATGCAGTATCAAATTACGGCGACGTTGTATACAAATTTCTCCTCTTTGTCCTGTTTGTGGCTTGGCTAATAAGACTATGGAATACATTCTGTTACGTTGTAATTTAGTGAGGATTGTTGGTTATTATCATAGGTAGGTTGGAGGCCATGACAGATGATGAAGGATTGACTATTATTTTTGAAGCATCTGGATAAGGCTATAAGGGAGGAAGGTTTTACGGTGATTTGGAGTATCTGGTGGGCGAGAAATCAAATTGTGTGGAACCATAAGCGTCTATATGCCGACCACATTTTTCATAATGAAAATAGCAGCTAGGAGAATGGGAATAGGCTAACTTATTTAATAGTGGATCAAGCTCTTATACTATTCCAACAAATATTAAATGGCAGCCTCCTCCTTATGCTACTCTCAAATGTAATGTAGATGTCTCTCTTAATAATAACCTCTTTGGTATGAAGTTATTTTAAGAGATTATTGAGGACAATGTGTAGTAGCGATGTCTTATTCAAGATTGTCAGTATCTGAGCTGAAATTAGGTGAGGCCTTTTGCTTTAGACAGGCTTTGAGTTGCGTAAAGTCTCTACATCACTCTTCAATCATTTTTGAATCAGATTATCTACTTCTTATTCAATCTTAGCACTCACACATAGATTTATCTTATTTTGGTTCAGTTGTTCTTGATTTGTAAAGCTCTATTAAGTGAGCTATCAAATAATCTTTTGTTTTTGCTAAAAGATCAGCGAATCAGGTGGCTCACACAGTTGCACGAGCATCTATTTCTATGTCTAATTTCTAGTGGGAGTATAAGCCCTATGTATTTTTGTATGATGCATTATCTTTTGATTTTAATAATATGAGCTAAATATGCTCTTTTATTTTTTATTTTTTTCAAAGTAAAATTGAATGACTAAATAGTAATTTACTCTTAATCAAACAGGTGGAGAGAAAATGTTTTATGAAGAGTGAGTTTGTTCACTTGAATAACATTATCTGTAGTAGTTGGAGAATTTTGTGATTATGATACTTTCCTCTTATTTTACATGTTAATGAGTGTCTAAAATGGACAGTTATATTACTTGATGCATTTTTTTTTTTTGCGATATATATAGCAAAATAAATATGTATTTTAAAAAAAATTAAATGAATAATTATATTTTAATTACTTCTTTGTCCCGGTATAAATGTTATTTAAAGCTGGTTATTATTTTTGTCACTCTTCATTTACTTTCTTCATCCCAATTGATAAGCATACTTTCTTTTTTTGTTTGTCCTCGAATATAGTTCACATGCTATTTTAATAAGTTAGTTGATGTGTGAAATCTCTATTATACTCATATTTAATATTACTCGTTAAAAATAACTTTCTTATTTTTATAAATTACTCTTCATTCCTCAATTCCATTATTCTTGACAATCATATTGAAATTTGAAATTTACTAACTTTATCCATTTTCAATGGATATTAATTAACTGTAGATAATTATTAATTTTAGTTGATGCAAAAAAATTAATAATAGATTAATGAGTATCTCATATTAAAGTAAAGGTATAATAGGAAAAATATATGTAAATTTATATTTCTACCTAAAATAACTGATTTTTCTTAATTCTTGGGAACAGAAAGTGTGCTTAAAAATCGGGGATGAAGAAGTATTATTTTGGAATATTAAAGAGTTATTAATTATTTTCTTTTTCAACTTGACTTTTACCTTTTGGTATTTGTTTAAGTATTGATTATTAAGAGAATTTCTAAAAAGATAATTTAGTCAATTTTCAAAAAAGAGGACAATTTTGTCCTTGAATTTGTTTAGCGGGTTCAAAATATCAGATTTGAAATTTTCATCCAAATTAACCCCTAAACTTTTTCAAAATAATTAAAAAGATCACATATAATATTTTAGGCTTTAGCCCCTGATTGTTCATTGTATATACAACGTGAGAATCCTAATTTATATATAAATTTATTAAAAATATAGTTCAAAGAGTTGTTTTATTAAAAAAATTAATTATGAAACAGAGAAAATATGATACATGAAGTATATTGAATCCCTCTCTATTTTGACTGATGATTTTGAATTTATAAATATATACTAATTTGAACTTTTAAAATTGACCTTTATTATTGGATTATTTATGAAATCCATGAATTTTTCATGTTGAAACAAATTAAAGTTATATTATATATTTTAAAAAAATTTACTATACTTATAGATTTAGAAGTGTTATAAAATTTTGATCTAGGTGTTTTCAGTGTATAAATTGAATCAATTTATTAATTTGTAAAGATCAAAAGAAATTCAAGGAGTTAAATTGGTCTAAAAGGTTAAATATGACATTTTCAATTATTTTAAACAAGTTGCGGAGCTAAATAGACCTAAAAGGTTAAATCTGACCTTTTGATTCCACTAAACAAGTTCAGGAGCTCACGCTATTCAACTATGTTATACAAAATTGATGATCAATGATTTTTTTAATTTTAATGCAATTATTTTAGAACACACTTGTATTAATGCATTGAGAGCATTAATTTAATTTAATTTATTTACAAGGAGATACTATTAAATGGACATTATGTTTTCTCTTTTTAATAATAGAAATCTTTTTTAAAGTTTTACTACTAGAAATCCTTTTGTGATTTTAGATTTACTAACATAAATCCTATTTAAATTCCTTTATTGCTTTTTTTTTAAAAAAAAAAGTAAACTTAGTTTAAATATCACATAACATGGAAGGATATTGGGGTTTTAATAAATTCATATGCACAACTAGAAGAGGATTTAATCATAAAAGGGTAAATTAATATTTAGTTTAGATTTATCAATTTTGTGATTTTTCTATTTCCTTTTAAATTAGATATTTGAGTAAAATTGCAGTAGAGAATAAAAAATTTATCTATTTGTAAAAAGTCTTTACACCCATTAGGTTTTAAATGATTTTTATATAAACCATTCAATTTAATTATAATAAGAATATTTGCTACTTATAAGTTAGCTTAACAAGATCGTTATTTAAATGTAGAATTAGCTTTATGAATAAATAAAATTTTCAATTCAATATTTTTTAAAAAATATAAATTAAAACATTGATTCACCTATGTAAAAAAATATATTTTTAATTTCTTTTTTATTTAATATTGTAAAAAAGTTAACTTTGTCTTCTCAAAATAAAAAAAAAAAAGTAAATAAGCTAACTATAAAAAATAATTCTAATACTATCACTCGAAACAGGAAAACCTTTGCAACTATAAATGGTAAGAGGTGGGACAACACTGCCTTCATTCTAAAGGAAGAAGGATATACTGATGACTTGGTTAGGTTCCTATTATTTGTTGTGTTAATAATAAGAGGTTTTTTGCAAGTGGTGGAAGAGTAATTAAGAATGTGCTTGTGAAATATATCATTAACTTCTTTAAGGATGACAAGTTTTGACAGTTAAGAGCATTGGTGAGGATGAATTTAAAGGAATCCTCTTGCTTTTTGAGGAGAGGGGTGAATATGTGTTGAAAGGCTTCAAGAATCAAGATGCATTTTTTTACTGAAATGTTGGTCATTGGTTCCTTTAAGAAGATAGTGAATATCAATGTTTAGCCTAGATTAAAACACATAGGTCAATGAAAGACATATGTTAAGGACTTAAGGTCTCTTAGCATGCAAAGGTAAAGAGGTGCCTTGTTGTGCAATGGCTTAGGGTGAAAAACTTGAAGAGATAGGGTGCCTAGGAAACTAAGGCTTCAAATGATATGGTGTTTCCAAAGTTACCCCAAAAGGTTAAAGTTTTAGGGTTTCTAAGGTCCATGAGATTAAGGAAGGCTTCCTAAGGTATAGGGTAAATACTACACAAGATGTAGGATATGGTTTATGCAATAGTCGAGGATATGTTCAATGTCAAGGTTACCCTAATGGACAATGCATCCAATAGATAAGGGTTGATTTTGAAATGTGGTTAACCAATTGTCGCGGATTTGTTTAGATAGAAAAAAAAAAAGTTATTATCCAAACGATGAAGGTTACCCAAATATGTGAAGGCATTTAGGCAAGGTTCCTTCATCGATTTAGGACACATGTTGCCCAAAGTGGAGAGAGTTTGTTAAGTATTTTAGCAAGATTCCCTAAAAGGCAAAGGTCATTAATGGAGGTATGTATTTGGGGTAACCAGAAAGCTTTAAGGGGTTGCTTAAGATCTTTAAGGCTTTGTGAAGTAATGGGTACCTAAGATTTTAGGGCTTTGGATGTTGAAGGTTAATATATATTCATGTGTGGGATACAGTCACATTTGTAAATAAAATGTACTTATAAGTCCAGGATTTTGGTGTTTGAAAGGGTAAGGACATATGGGTCAAACTCATATTTAAAGAGCTAGAGATATAGGATTTAAGGAAAAGACATGCCAAGGTTACTAGGGCTTTAGTGTTTGGGAGGTAAATGTACATCCATGCATAGGGTGCTCAGTCGAAGATACTAGCTTTGAATCCAAAAGGTTATCTAGACTCTTGGTAGAAAAGGTGTATACATGCAAGTGATATGCATGATGGGTGCATAGGAAAAACCATTTTCATGACAATCACATAGGTTTTTATGGTATATATATCTTAAAGGCCATGGCTCTAATGTCATTACATGAATAGGGTGTAAGGTGACTTGGCTTAAAAGGTCCCATCACACTAGGGTTTGGGGTTTAAGTCATCCAATCAAATCTTAGCAGAATAAAATTTGACCAAATTCAAGCTACTCATATTCAAAGAGTATGCTGGGTCAAGGGATCTACGCAGCCACATAACTACCTTTCACACTATTATGTAGTTACAGAAGGTCAATGACAATTACTTCTATTGAGTGTTTCCTTCCATCTTAAAGGACCAATATAGTAATGGTTCCAAATTTTGGAAGCAAGATCTATTCATGATTTGAAAAACTACATACCTTAATATTTTGAAGACTTACTTGTAGCTTTTATTCCTCTTAAAATGATGTCTTCAACCTTAGCGAAAGTGCGATAAAATAGTGGTGAAATTTAGGACAGTGCATAGCTCGATTCAATAATGAAACTAATCATCTTAAGTACCTAAACTATAAAATTGAGTTTGAAGCTTTCAAATAGGGTATAAGAAATAGCAAATTTTTGGAAGCTTTAATTTAGACACCTAAATATTATCAACAGTTAATCGAACAATCACAAAAGTATATTCATTTAGTTAATGCAAGACTATCACAAGGGCATGAAGTGAGGCAAAATGAGTTTCGACCTAGAATCTCAAATAGAGACTTGAATTATACTCCACTTAATCCCATGCATGGAAGATATTTATTTAAGAAATTATATATATCAATAGTAGTAGACACTTCTTGATCCAAAAGAAAGGTGGTTTTGCAGAAGTGTAATGATTGGAACGACTACAACACAAGTTCCATATATGTCCAAAATGTTAGAATGAGTTTTGGCTAACTATTAAAAGTGAAGTATATGTGTCGCGATCGAATTCTAAAAAATTTCTACCTCGGCCACCAACCAACAACAAGTGGCACAAGCAAGAGCCACAATGACAAAATGTGTTTGGCCAAATCAAAAGACCGAGACCAATCCAGCATCAACTTACTTACCTAGAATATGCCTAATCCCCAATTGTCCATTCAACTAACTAGCTTGCTAAGACTTAAAAGAGATTATTAAAATACCAAATAATAATTGAAAGCAGAATTGGTCGCCTTTAATAAAAAGATAAAACCTTTGGAGTTAGCAATAGAGAGGAGGACTTGCTACCGATGCCTGGATTTCGGATTTGGTTGATGCTCAAGAAATTAGACAGTAGCTGGAGGCTAATCAAAATGGGCGATCGAAATGATGAATGATAGAAATTGGACAAGAAAGTGTAATTAGAAGGAGCTCACAAAGTTATTGTTCAAACCAACTAATTAGCATAACTATTAGTAGGAAGACAATTCAAATATTGATGACTTCTAGTTCGATGGATCCAAAGACTAAAGGAGAAGAAAATAAAAGCTTGGAAAAATCTTAGGAAGATGAATCAAGGCCTTTAGAATCAAACTCGATGCACACCAAAAAAGTATGGTAAGTTTGAATCAATAGGGAATCCCATGGGATTCTTAGAAGGGAATAAACTACTTATAGAGAAGTACGGTAAGAAGTAAGAGAAATGTGGAAGGTCGAACGATGGACTCTAGAGGCGGGATTGACTAATGAAACTTGGTGTTTTCACTAAACAGAATCACTTTTTCCTTTACTTGTGAAATTGAAGCCTTTCAAGTATATCATCTCACCCTGTCTTTTGTCTTACTCTCCTCTATTAGCCTATTGGCTGGCCATGCATAAGCTGCTTAAGCTACTATAAAAAAAGTTATTTGTATGAGTAGGAAAGAATTAATTTGCCCAATATAATTAGAAAAATAAATATTTGAAGGAATCCATAAGAGAAATGTTTGGGTTCCTAGGGGGATTAAGCTGAGAGAAGGATCATCAACTTCAAACACCAACAAAATTATTATATGATGCATAAAAATGTCCATAAAATAAATGAGTCTTGGGGAGTAGTTGTTGGTGAGTTAGTGCCGAACCACTATAAATTCCTGTGTTATCCTTCTTTTACTTTCTGAAGTGTTGCTTGATTATATCCTAATTACACATCTATTAATATTTTTTGAAATGCAAAGTTGTTCATGATTTTCTATTTCTAATCGTGCAAAAGCTTTATCTTTATTAAAAATCTGAATTTCTACACTGTGATTTCTCTAAGTTCTAATTTGTCCTTTTATATTTAGTAGAAATCAGAATCTAAGTTATAATCAATTTTCTAATCTTTCATAAGATTTGTGAGGAAGTTCTAAACTTAATAACCGTCTCTCACAAATGTTTCTAATTCCATTGCTTTAGAATTCCGACTTGTGCTTTTAGAAGATAAATTTTTAGAAAATTCAATTCACCCCCCTCTTAGGTTGTGCCATACAAAACGGGGCACATAATAGGCTACAAAAGTTTGAATTAATGAAAAATGGCTATTTACTCATATTTGTTATCATTTTTATTTTTAACTTTTCTATATTAAAGATGAAATAAAGATAAAATTCAAAAGCTCTTCTTTTATTTAATATTTTATTCTACTTTTTTTGAAGTTTATCAAATTTCATTTAATTTTCTAAGATTTAATTGGATGTATTTTTTAAGATAATTTTTAAATAGGTATAAAGATGATTAAACATATGATATTTTAACTTTTTTTCAAATTTATTTTAAATAAATATATAAACCTAGGAAATTTTTGAATTTAATCTCATTGATATCTATTTATAAACTTGAGAAAGGATCCTCCGTTACCAATATTGTTGTTTGTATATTGATCCCTCTATGGAGCTTAGAACTTTAAGTAATTTATTTTTATATTGTGTATAAAAGACATGGAGTTCAAAATATTACATTCTATTGACAAAATTTCAGCTTAACTTCATCTAACAAAAATAATTGATGTGGAGATATATTTAATATTGTAGCTATACAGAGTAAATCTTAATTTATTAGATTAATGTCATAGCATCGCCAAACTATAAAATATTTTGCAGTATGGTAAATGCAAATTTTTAGTCATTTTACATAATTAATTAATAATAAAATTATATTTTTTATTAAAGAGATAAGCAAAAATATTGTTTTCTTTTCAATTAGCTGTTACATTGTAAGGCATGTTCATTATATTTATTTTAATCTAAATAAGATTTTATATTAATATTATAAAAATAAGAAAAATTAAAAGAGCATATAATGAGTAAAATCAATGTGCAACGAAACGTGATAAAAGAACTATTACTCTATTATATTAATGATCTAATCTAAAAGTAATGTGTTTGGTGCATTCATGGAAGACCGGGTTTGCTACAATGTGTAAGGCGACTTGGTTATCATAAAACAGGGGCATAAGAAACTGTAGAGGAACTTGGAGATCTTGAAGTACATATGAAATCCATTGCAACTCACAAATAGTGACTGCCATGGCTCTACATTCAGCCTCAGCTGTAGATCTACTAACAGTATTTTGCTTTCTTTGTCTTCCATGATATTAGAGAATTGCTCAAGTAAATGCAATAACTAGTAAGAGACTTTCTAGTGGTGGGGTAGGATGCCCAGTCAGCATCACAAAAAGCATGTAATTGAAAATTATTGTTGACAGGAAAGAACAAACCAGTGGAGGGGATATGTCTTCAGATATTTCAACATATAAAGTGTTGCCTTTAGATGAATACTGGTTCAAGATTGCATAAATTGACTCAGTTGTTGTACTGAGTATGTAATATCTAGTTTAGTCAAGCTAAGGTACAGCAATCATCCTACTAAACTTCTATATTGCTCAGGATTTGGTAAAGGTTCACCCTCATTAGGAGTCAATTTCAGACCTTGAATTAATGGAGTATGAACCTCCTTGACATCAAGAAATCTAGCCTCTTGAACTAAATCCATAATATACTTTCTTTCATTAACTCACATCCCTGTCTCTGATCTAGATATTTCTAAGCCTAAAAAGAACTTAGCATAGCCTAGATCCTTAATAGTGAATTTGGCATTCAAGAAATTCTTCACATCAATGATTAAGTTCTCATCATAACCAGTAATGAGATTGTCATCTACATACAATAGCAAAGCCAAAAAGTGGTGTCAGTACCTTTTGTGAAGAGACAGTGATCATGTGGTGACTGCTTAAAACCAAAACCATCTAACTGTTTAGTAATTTCAATAATCCATTGTCTGTCTGCTCGTTTCAGGCCATGTAAAGACCTTTGTAGTTTACATACTTGACCAGGAACAACTTTTTTGTTGCCAGCAGAAGGAAGCATGTAGATGTCTTCATCAAGGAATCCATGAAGATATGCACTATTGATATCCAACTGATGCAGAGACCAACTTTTAGCAGCAACCACAGTTGGAAAAATTCTAAAAGTCAACAATTTAGCAAATGGGAGAAGATTTCTGTGTAATCTAAACTAACAGTTAAGTGAAGCCTTTGGCAACTAGCCTGACCTTGTATCTTTAATACTACCATCCAATTTATATTTAACCCTATACACCCATTCGGAACCTATAGGTTTCTTACCCTTTGGTAAATCTGTAATACTCCAAGTACCATTTGCTTCTAAAGCATTCAGTTCTAATTACATAGCTTTCACCCAATTAGAGTGGGTTCTAGGATCTTAGACACATTTGATATAAAGGAAATATAAGAGGGAGAAAAGGAAGGAAAAAAAGAAATAGTACCTGGATATGACTGCTAAGCAACACAAGTTATGCCATTAGTTTTCATTGTTACAACAAAATCATGAACCCAAGATGGTTTGTTCCTAATTCTAGTACTCCTTTTATTTACATTTGAAGGAGATGTAATAGCAGCAATTTGATCATTTCCCAAAACAGTGGTTGTTTCTAATGATTCAGATTCCTCTTGAAGATTAGTTTCCATCGGAACAAAAATAGGAGATGGAGATGAAGGTTCAGGGGAATGTTGTAGCGGAGACATATTAGTGGGAATAGGATTAATGGAAGAAGAAGAAAGAGGAATGTCAGATGGAGGTGTATCAATAATATTTGGTAAGACAAGAGTAATTGGATCAGGTGATGAAGAATATTAAAAAGAAAAATGGTTTTCATGAAGATAGTATCTCTGGAGTGAAAAGTAGTTTTGGCTTGGATATTGAACAATTTGTAAGCTTTATGGTTTTGAGAACAGCCAAGTAAAACTCTTGGTTGTACTCTAGGGTCAAATTTTGTTTTATGAGGATTGATGTTAGTGGTAAAGCACAAACACCCAATGGTCTTGAAATAATAAACATCAGAAGATTTACCAGTTAGTACTTCATATGGATATTTCCATCCTAACACAAAGGTTGGTAATCTATTAACTACATGTTGTTGCTAAGAGACACTCAAACTAAAAATGTTTTGGATAATGTCCTTGGAACAAAGATCTTGCAATCTGCAATAAACTTTTATGCTTTTACTCTACAACTCCATTTTGCTGTTGAGTGTAGATGCAAGATCTTTGATGTATAATGCCATAAGATTGAAATAAACCACTACATTGACTGTTAAGGAACTCAGTTCCATTATCTGATCTAATATTTTGGACTTGAACTCTATATTGGGTTTATACTAACTTCAAGTATGACATAAAACCTTAAGCACCTGCTGTTTGGAATTGATCATATATAACCATGTATACCTAAACTTATCTTCCACAATTGTGACCATGAATCTAGCTCCATAATAGAATGAACAATAGAGGGCCCCTAAAGATCAATATGAATTAATTGAAACAATTTTTCAGATTTACTAATTCTAATAGGAAAGGAAAGTTTAGTTTTGTTTAGAAATGGGACATATAGAACAAAAAATGTCACACAAATCATCACTTTCTATGACACCAAGATGTTTTGATCTTTGATTAGAAATGTGTCCTAACCTAGAATGCCACAATCTAGACTTTTCAGCCCTTTTATTTACTTATGTACTATAAACCATACAATGACTACTTACAATATTAAAGGACTTCTTATTCAGCATATATAGACCATCATGCTCTTAACCAATGACAATCTTCTTGTTACTCACAAATCCTGTAAAATAGAGCAATTGGGTAAAGATTGGACATCAATGTGATTAGTTTTGATTAGAGCAATAACTGAAATCAAGTTACATTAAAAAGAGGGGATATAAAGAACATTTATCAAAGTGATTCTATCATTTAGTCTAACTGTACCAATATGATGGACTAATTTGACTTAACCATCGGGCAATTTAATTGATCTTAGTTTAGGAACTTGTGTAATGTAGTGAAAACGTCTAGGTTAGAGGCATTCCTGCACAAAAGCAAGAAGGAAAATTTTAAAAATGTCAGTGTAAGGAACCAATGTGTAAAGCGACTATGGACAAAATTTACCAGTAGGAGAGGGTTTGGGTCTCATAGGTCCACTAGGAGAACAGATTGGATAACCCTCGGCTATCACCTACCTCAGGTTAACAGATCTTAGTCCCCAGCTTTTATTCACTCCACACATATCTCATCGTAGGGGGTGGGCGAGGCAGGAAGATAGCGAAGTGGATCTTCAGACCACTGGTTCGGCACTCCGAACCCTCCCGATCATTTAATAATAAAATATTTAGATTTCCAATTCTTTAAAGAGGAATTCTAGGATTTCTTAGAAAAGACGTTACAGTTGTTCTTCGCCTGAAGAAGCAGTGATCCTCATTAGGGCGAACAGAGAAGTGATAAAGCTCTCGAACTACCCGAGTCGTCAAATTATGTCCATCTTGGCGAGCCAACACTATCATGTCACACAAGAGCCTCAAACCATTAGGGTGTAATTGGCTGATGGTGATGTTGTAAACATTGAAAAATGATTTTAGATGTTTTGACAAAGGAAGCCGAATCCCAGATCAGAAACTTTCCTCATACATCATGATAGAATCCTCATCCAATGGCTCAGTCACTCTCATATTCTCCGAGGGTCTAATTAGTTTGTATTCTGGCGAAATTTGATACATAAAACATATATCCAATAGCTCATCTTCGTCAATATGGAATGATATATCGGCAATCCTAACATTCTCCTTCCCACCTATGGCTTCGGCACCCCGAGTGTATCTCTTCAATATTTTTGTCACTAGACTGATCAAGGGATACTTGAACATCCTCTTCACCAGAAGAACCCATAATCTCAGCCCACAAAAAGAAGAAAGAAGAAAGAGAAACACAGAAATATAAAAACTTACTTGGATAAGTTAGAGAGAGAGAATTCCATAGAGAGATGCTCTAATGGTCAGGAAATGAGGTGTAAAGCAAATGAGATACGGAAAGTGCCTTATAATATAGGCAAGACGAGATACTGAAGAGTCATCACATTTAATGAAATAACCCTTAAAATACCCCTCGACTGACGAACCAACACTTCGTTCTCCCCAAAATGAAGTTGTCTTTACGAAACGACACCATAATAAACTTGCTAAAAAAATATAAAATATAAAATAATAAATTAAAATAATAATAAACACTACATTTGGACATAAAATGACTAAATAACTAATGGAAAGACTACTGTTAATATACAATAATGAAATATATTAAAAAATAATATAAAAAGATATTAGACTCCTAAATAAACTGAAAATTATAATAAAATAATATAAAAAGATATTAAGGGACTCCTAAATAAAACTCTAAAAACTAACAGATAATATAGGATTTTTAATCTTATCCGAACACAATTATCTTTTACTTTAATATATATCTCCAAAATTTTCACCAAAAAGGGAAATTGCATAATTACTCACTCCTCAGTTTTTGAGAATTTTAAAAAAAAAACAATTATATATATATATATAATATATATATATATATATATATATAATATATATATATACAAAATGCTTTGTGTGGCATTTTAGCTTTTCTAATCTTTACAAATGGGGAGAGAAAATTGGGATTCGTAAAAAAACACCTCTGCTAAATTTATGGATTAGCAAAAATATCATTAAGGATTTAATTTTATTGATTGAAAAATAATGATACTTTTGATTGATTATACTCCGTCTGTCCCATTTTATTTGCATGGTTTCACAAAACACACATATAAAGAATTTAGTCAATAAAAATTATTTTGCCCTTTTTTACTCTTTAACTCATTAATATATTAATAAAAGTCATTTATTTAATGAACAAATATAAAACTTATTATGGAAAAAATAATTGTTTAAATATACAAATTTAGAAACCTTGCAAACATTTTGAACATCTCAAAAAGGAATAACAAGCAAACAAAATAGGAACAAGGAATAACAAGCAAACAAAATAGGATGGATGGAGTATTAATTGTCTATTTAAATTTAATTCTATTGGATAAAATAAGAAATTATATTATATAACTAAATAAGGTATATATTAAATATGTTCATAATATAAGAATTCAACTTGATAAAATAAGAAATTATATTATATATTAAATATGTATACTATAAATATAGTAAAGAATATAAGATCAATTTATTTTGTTAGTAATATTTAATTTAAACAAGTAATAAAGTTTACCATATCATATTTGTTATTAAATTAAGTTTATTAAATTGTTTCATTGTTTGTTTTCATTTACTATAGTAGAATAAATGTAATTGTTATTTTTAATTTTATTGATTATGAATTAAATTAAAAATAAATATTATAATTGGTAAAAGCTATTTCATGAGAAATTAATATTGTTATTATAATAATTACACTTTTCAATTGCCATATTAAAAAAAAACATATTATAAGAAATATTAATTAATAGAAAAGCTATTTTATTGCATAAGGACTATTACATAAGAAATTTTTTAAACATTATTTCCTCCATATATGCACGCTTCAAAATGTTACTTTATGTTATTTTTATGTTTTTATTTTTTTATTTTTGTTACTTATTTTATAAGTTTTTTCATTTGTATCTTTGTTAATGGTTATTTATGTGATTTAATTTTTTTTTTTCCAATTCTCGCTGATATTTTGGCTTGCTTATCTACCTGTTAAGAGCTTTTTAATAAATTAGAGTTTTTATACCTTTATATAATTAGATTTGTTTCATTTAATAAATTATCTATAAAATTTATTTAATTATTAGAAACAAAAATCATTTAATTATTTCTTTTTAACAAATGATTATTTGAAACAGAAATACATAATATAATTTTCTTTTCCTTAAGAAGGGATTATTGTACTTCAAAATAGGATAATTGCTAAAAAATAATAAAATAAAAATTGAGGTATATATCAATAGGTAAATCTCTTTTTAAAATAAAAATAAATAATATAAATTAATACTCATATGTATTGTTGTCGAATATTTATCGTGTGACCTTAAAATATAGGATTTCAATTTTCACCGATAAGATTATACCATACCTACTTATAGAACAAGTTAGTTATTAAAAGGAGATTCAATATCACAGATAATGAAAGTAAAGTAAATAAGAAGAAACTACTTATAAAATTTAGGTAGATAAGCTGCTTCTGATTGGAAAGTCAATGTAGGACTTACTTTATGAATGAAGTTTGTACAAGCATATGGGCGGATATGATTTCTCTTTTTTCTTCTAAAGATTCTAATTATAAAAGTATTTTTAGATGGTTTAGATTTTTATTTTTATTTTTTTTAATGTTTTAATGGATAATGGCTTATATATTCAACCACCCGAATTTTTATTTTTAAAATTTCTAATAAATTAACTCCCTACGAATTAATTTAACCAGTTAAATATATATAATATATATATATATATATATATATATATAATATATATATATATATATATATATAATTTAAAACAGTTGAACTAACCCCACTTTAATCTGAAACTCGAAATTATATATATAATTTAAACAGTTGAACTAACCCCACTTTAATTGAAACTCGAATGAAAACCAATTGGAAAATCGAAAACCAGCAAAATCGAAACAAATCAGCCCAAAAACCCACCCAAGCACCTTCTACAAGCCCTCCCCTCTATTTCCAGCGCTAACCCGCCTCTTCCCCCTCCCCCTCGTTTTCCGACCACCTGAGCTCCTCGCCGCATCAAGCTCCGGCCTCGCCTCTCTCCGTTCGTCTCTGGTGTGAGCGGCTGTCGCAGGAAGAGCCGCGACCGGAATCGTGTCGAGTCGCCTGCTCCGTGACTTTTCGGTGTTGACGGCTCCTCTCTCATCAACGGAGAAGCGCCGTTCTCTCCTCCGTTCTCTCCTTCATCTCCGGCGAACGCAGCAACGCAGGAGAAGCTGCGACTGTGCCTCGATCGGACAGTTGCGTTGCAGCTGTCTCCTCGTTTTTTTTCGGTGAGCCCAGCCAATGACCAGCCGGACTACATCCTCTCCTCGCCTCCAGCCACCTTTCCGCCCATTTTCGGTCAAGTCAGCGGCGGCAGCGACTGTGTTCGTGGTTTGTCGTCACTGCCAGCCATTTTAACCGGAAAATTTCGATTTCTAGCCTGTTTTGCAACTGGGTAATCCATTTTTCTTGATTCTTTTAGGTGGAATTCACAAGTGTTAATTTTAGTTGAAAGGATTGTAGTAGATTGGATTAATGCGTAGATTTCACTACTAGTTTGGATTCCGCAGCTGAATTTGGAGAATTTTGTTATAATTACTATTGTCGGGAATTATGAATCGAGTTTTGATGAGTTCAGTAAGATAAATTGTATACGTTAAATATTTGTTGGGATCTTGATTTTAATATCTGGTTGGTTTACCAAAAACAAGTTTCTTTGGTATACCAAAAACAAGTTTCTTTGGTATAAAGATTATTAGTATACGATTTCTTTATATTTATCTTTATGAAAGATTATATTTGTTTGGTAATTAGCTATAGAAGTTAATTTTGTTGATGTGGTATAAGAGGAATTGATAATATTACGGTAATAAATTGGAAGGTTGTTTTAAGTTATAATTAATGTTTGTGTTAATTTATGAATTGGCAAGTCTTGCTCAATATGTGTTAACTTGAATAGTAAATATCTTCAGTAACATATTTGCCAGTTGATATACATTTAATTTGAGTGATTGATGTGTAAAAAGAAAATTGGCTTGAGCAATAGACGGTAAAACATGGTTGCAATGCCCATTCTTTGGAAGTTATTGAATACAAGAGCAAGAGAATAATTAAAAAGTATTCGCTGCTTGTTTTTCATTTAACAAAAGACAAAAGGGTTCTGCAAGTCATTAAGGATCGATTATGCAGAAACGGGAAATGAAACAAGCTACTAACAGATCCTGAAGATCCGGATCTTCTTCTTGCGAAATTTCAACTCTGTTTTCCATGTCGCCTCCGCAGCAGTCCTGCTCTTCAACCGCAGTACCAGTGCCAGATTTTAATTTTAATGGAGACTGAAGAATGAAAAAAAAAAAAATCGTCCCTCTCGCTGACAGCATCTTCTCCTGTCTCTATCTGTCCAGCACCGTAGGAAGGGAACAGTTGCGAGTTGTACTTTTTTCGATCGGCAAAACTCCTTCAATGCTTCACTTCGTTTCCTTTTCCGGCAAGCCCATCCAAATCCAATGAAACCAGAATCTTCTTTTGTCTCCAGCACTTATCAGTCCTCCATCGCCTTTTTCTCCGGCCAAGCTAGCATAGGCAGAGCTGAAATCTGGAGAACAACTGTTACTGTTTGCTATCAAAACGGAAAACTCCATCTTCTCAACGCGTTTCTACTACTGGTATGTGCGCTGCTGGCCTTGTTCCATGAATTGATAAGACTAAAAATACCGGGGAAAGGCGGTTGCTTGGTTTGGATGTTTGTATGTTCTATTACAGCCGACATCAAATATTGATCAGATGATAAATGTTTTATTACTGTCAGTTTTTGAATTTTCTTGGAAATCAAGATCTATTAAAATTGTAAGTCTTGCGTTTGTCGCATGTGAGTTGTCTTGCGCTTTTGCATGAGTGGCTCTTTTCTATTGAAATTATGGCCAATTTTTCTGTGCTTTCGAATTTGGATGTTATGACATATACTTTGGCTGCAATCTAGCGACTAGCTGCTACATTTGAAATATGAATATTCTTTGTTGGAACTATTGAGGTCTGGGCAACCCTCGAGCAGTAAATGCGCTTCATGAACTTATTCGATGCAATAAGCCAACTATTATTTTTCTGTCCGAAACTCTAGTTGCTTTGAATAAAATTGAACAACTCCGCTGCAGATTTCATTTCGATTGTTGTTTTGCGGTGGATCTGGTGGGATGTAGTGGTGGTTTAGCCATTTTGTGGCATTCTCAGGTTCATTTAGAGGTTATCCGCTATTCTTCACATTTTATTGATACAAAAGTTGTGGAAAATAACGGTTTTATTTGGCGTCTCACTGGTTTTTATGGTATGCCGGAAAGACACCGTAGGCAAATTTCATGGAATGTCCTTCGCTCCTTAGCTGAGTTGGAAAACCTTCCTTGGTTAATTTGTGGAGATTTTAATGACCTAATGTTCGCTGAAGAAAAGAAAGGGAGTCGTCCCCACCCTCCATGTTTATTACAGGGTTTCTCAGATACTGTGGCTGACTGTGGTCTAATTGATTTGGGAATGTCTGGGTACCCTTTTACTTGGGCTCACGGTAGAGGTCAACACAGAATAGAGGAACGACTAGACAGAGCTTTGGGAAACATCACTTGGCAGAGTTACTTTCCTAATTATCAGGTCCAGAACTTAGTCTCAAGTAAGTCTGATCACTCTCCCCTTTTTATTCTTACTTCTCCAAGAATTGAAAATATGAGACATCAACGTTTTCGGTTTGAGAATGTTTGGCTAGAAGAATCTGATGTGGACAATGTGGTTAGAGAGAACTGGAACAGTCACGAGGGTATAGATGTAATAGGGAAGATAAAAGTTTGTGGAGAACGTTTGCAGAGTTAGGGTAGACGGTTAAAGCTTCGGTTTAGGCAAGATGCAAAAAAGTTGACAGTGCAGCTTCAGAATCTTCGAATCAGTGGAAATATTGAACAATTTGAAGCTGTGCAGCGTACGCTTGATGATTTTCTTCACCGTGAAGAGGTCTTCTGGTCTCAAAGAGCGAAATCCCATTGGTTGACATCTGGGGACATGAATTCTCGATACTTCCATGCGACTGCTAAAAAACGAAAGAAATCGAAATAGATTTTTCGGTTGAAGGATGCTAGTGGCGAGTGGATAAGTGACAACAATTTACTGAAAGGAATGGTGAGCGATTATTTTATTAATCTATTTGCGGCAGGGGACGTTGACTTAAGTCTTGTTGTGGGCTTATTCTCTCCTTTGGTTTCCGAAAATGACAATTCTATGTTACTTGGAGATATTTCGATGGATAAGGTTAAATTGGCTGTGAAACAGATGCATGCAGACAAAAGCCCAGGGATGGACGGTCTAAATCCTAGATTCTACCAGCGGTTTTGGGATGTTGTGGGTCACGATGTTGTCCATGCAGACAAAAGCCCAGGGATGGACGGTCTAAATCCTAGATTCTACCAGCGGTTTTGGGATGTTGTGGGTCACGATGTTGTCCATAGTTGCCGAGACTGGTTCACTACGGGCATTTTTCCGAATACTCTGAATGATACCATGATTGTGTTGATTCCAAAAGTAGAGGACCCAGAGGCAGTGAAGGATTTTCGACCTATTTCACTTTGTAATGTAGTATACAAAGTGTTTGCTAAGGTTCTGGCGAACAGGCTGAAGACCATTTTGCCTAATATTTCATTATCTCAGTTGGCTTTTGTCCTAGGCCGGTTGCTTTCAGATAATGTGTTAGTTGCTTTTGAGTTAATCCACTCTATGAAAACAAGAATGACAGGCCGACAAGGAGCTTCTGCGTTGAAAGTTGATATTTCCAAAGCTTATGACAGAGTTAATTGGCGCTACCTACAGGCTGCTATGCAGGGCTTGGGTTTTAGCCAGCGTTGGGTTGATTTGATCATGTTGTGTGTTTCCTCTGTTAAATACTATGTTGTGTGTTTCCTCTGTTAAATACTGGGTTGGAGTGAATGGGGATGAGGTTGGCCCAATTATTCCAGAACGGGGGTTGAGACAAGGTTGTCCATTATCGCCCTATCTATTTATTCTTTGTGCTGAAGGACTGTCAAAGCTGTTTTGTAAGTCTGAACGAGAAGGTCGTCTCACAGGCTGTAGAGTCTCGAGAGCTGCTCCCCGGTTATCTCACTTGTTATTTGCAGATGATAGTTTGTTCTTCTTTGAGGCATCATGGACTCAAGCTCTGGAGATTAAAAATATTCTAGCTACCTATGAAGCAGCTTCAGGTCAAGCGGTTAATTGGCAAAAATCCGGTATTTTTTTCAGCTCTAACACTTCTGAATTGGATAAGACTGCTGTTACAGGTGGATAAGACTGCTGTTACAGGGGTTTTAGGTGTGATTGCTCCTTTGAACCATGGACGATATCTCGGCCTGCCATCGTTAATTGGTAGGGAAAGGAGACGCGTTTTTTCGTTCTTGAAGGATCGCGTGAGGAAGTTGGTCAATGGTTGGAACCAGAAACTCCTATCCAAAGCGGGTAAAGAGGTACTCATAAAGGCTGTAGCACAAGCTATCCCTTCATTCTGTATGAGTTCTTTCCTTATACCGGTAGCTATTTTAGTGGAGCTTCAGCGACTAATGAATTTCAATTGGTGGGGTGGGAAGATGAGATGGTTGAGTTGGGAACGGCTTTGTGTAGCGAAGGAAAAAAATGAGTTTGAGGTTGTTAGACATTTACAAAGTGTCAAATCTGGCCTTATTTAGGAAAGCACTGTTGGAGGCTTTTACACACTACAAACTCTTCTCTTCTATAGGCTCTTTTTCAAATCTAAATATTTCCCAAGTGGGAATTTTCTTGGTGCAGGTGTATGGCCGTAATCCAAGTTTTGTTATGCGAGAGGGGATTTGTGCAGCCAAAAAGATGCTATCTGTTCTTGGTTCGATGGAGAATTGGAGTGGTCAATCAGTTAATGTCTGGAATCAGTTAATGTCTGGACCGAACCGTGGCTATTGAGGGATAATCAGTTTCGGGTTCCCTTACCTATTCTTCCTGGCTTTGAGCATATACGGGTTTCCAATCTTATTTTGACACATGGGGCACATGCTTGGAACTTGCCACTGATACATGGTCTTTTTAATCCTTCAATTGCTTAAATTATTACTTCTATTCCTTTAGCT
Source organism: Jatropha curcas (assembly GCF_014843425.1). The sequence goes on along the minus strand of NW_023591598.1, from coordinate 2,242,621 downwards.
GCAAATGTTCAGGACTACATCCTTATATGGCATTGGACAGATTCTGGGATATACTCTGTGAAATCTGGATACAGAATAGTAGCATCTCAATATGTGGATACTGAAGATGCTTGGCGGTCGCGTTTCTGGAAAACTCTTTGTCACTTCAAATTCCGCCGAAAGTGAGGCATTTTCTCTGGAGATGTTGTCGCGACATCCTGCCAGTTAAAGCAACTTTGGCAAGAAGGGGACTGGAGCTTGATACAGGATGTGATTACTGTGGTACTATTGAAACATTAGTCCATGCTCTCGTTGAGTGTCCGAGAGTAAGCTTTTGTTGGCAATTTTTTGGTATTCGGCTAAGTATTGGGAATTTCCAACTTTCTTACAACTGTTGGAACATTTCTTACAACTGTTTGGAACATTTACATCATTGTGTGGGGAGAACGAAATTTTTGAGGAGAACGAATTTTTTGAGAGCTTCGTTATAGGACTATGGAGTGTTTGGTTGAGCCGTAATGCGTTGAAATGGAATCAAGTGGAAGAAAGACCTTATCATGTGGTTACTCGCGCCAGAAGTATGCTCGCATCTTGGAAGAAAGCCCAGCTGAAGTCGCCAGGTTCAGGTACAGGTACAGGTACTCCTGTAAGTCGAATTTGGTGTCCGCCACCTGTCGGCACTCTTAAAATAAATTTTGATGCAACTCTTCTCCCCTCTGTCAGCCATGGAGCCGTTGGTGCTGTAATTTCAAATTGCAATAGCGGGTTTGTATCAGCAGCAACGTCTTCCTTGCAAGGTTGTTTTTCTCCTGCAGTAGCAGAAGCTCAGGCGTTGGCTCAGGCGTTTAAGAACAGTGTTGTCTTGAGTGGCGGTCAGGCTACTCCAGCTTGAAGATTCAAATTGAAGACCCGATTGTCTTGCAAAAGTTTTCTGTGCTATTTGAGCAAAACTCTGGTCAAGACTTGTGGTCTGAGTTTGGAGTTGTTATTCTGAATGTAAGCTACTGTTAGTCCAATTGCCAAATGTCACATTGGTTTGGATTAGAAGACAACTAATGATAAGCTCATGTTTTGGCTAAATCAGGTTCCTCGTGGAGGGCTTGTTTTCAAACTGGGCTTGTTTTCAAACTTGGGATATTGTGCCCACTTATATTGCTCATTTTTTCTCTTAATAATATATAAACCAATATTAAATGTCAAAAAAAAAATGTTTGTGTTAATTTATAAATTGAGGTTGTGTGGTGACGTTAGGTTAAAGGCAGATGGGAATTCGATTTAATTGATTGTCGATGGGCTATGTGGATTGATTATAATTTATTGAAATTGTTGATATTTAAACAGGTGGATAGCCCAATTTTTAGGAGAAATACTAACGAAATTTCGGCAGAATCTAGTCTAGTTATAACAGTTAGATCAGTAAATAATTTATTAGATGAATTCTTTAATTCTTCACTTAAACTTAGTCCTTTGTCTGATGTATTTCTTTCTTTGTATTCTTAAATTCCTTAGATCGCTCGGACCCTTCTATTTCTCCTTATGGTTAAAATCCTAGAGCTTCTTCTTTCCTCTACCACTTTGAGTAATAATAAATAGTGCATACCATTATTGCATTTGCATAACATTTATTTTATAAACATTATATATATATATATATAAATGAAACTCTAATATTTATTTTTATTATTATAATATTATTAGTATATTATTATACGAATCTCATAAATTTACTATATTACTACTAATATATAATTATACTTTTACGTTTGCGCATTAAGATTGATTTGGTGCATTACGTTGAATGAATTGCTTGATTACTTATGTTATGCTGTGAATTTGCTATGCTTTGTTTGTGTGGAATTAGAATGAAATGGGCCACCACGGGGTTGTGAGAAAGGCCTGCGATACCGTCGACTAAGTATGGAGAGATCAGTGCCTGGTGTGCATCCAATGTTATATGATATGGGAAAACCACGAGGTGGCGGCCTGTTGATATGAAAAAAGAAAAGAGAGTATATGAAAAGTGAATATGGGAGAGGACTGGTCAAGTGAAGATTAGACCGGTCGGCCAGGTATGGGGGATTGGCTTCATGGTGCACACGTTTGAGAGGGCAGGCCATGTGAGAGGATGGCTCGTCGGGATTTTCGGTGACGCCACTGACTAATTTCCACTTGCTTTATTATTTGAAGGTGAAATTACTTGTGAGTGCTGATGTTGTGCCATATGATTGACTGGTTTGTGCTCACTTTAGTATCTTAGGGTTCATTTCGCGTGAATGCCTGTGATATGCATTATATCTGAATCATAAAAGTGAAAGTTATGGGAGAGGACTTCTGTAGGTACAAGGTGAAAGATTAGAAAACCGTAGGATCCTATGGTCGCTTTTAAAACCCAGGTATGGGGAAGGACTTATGGCTTTCAGTGGATGGCCGACCCATACAAGGTGGATATTTGTAGAAGAGAGCGTAGGGTTACTTCCCCAGTTTTAGTTGCTGGTGAGGAGGGAATGGCATTCGTTTCGCGGTGATGATTTTTCTTCAGAGGTGACCGGCCCGTACTTTCTCCAAAATATGAGAATGTATTGCTATATGAATCTCTCTAAGGTTGGAAACGTTAAGTATTTGACTAATTTTCCCACTTGCACTTTATTATATTGATAGGTGAAAATTAACTTGTTGAGCTGCTGATGTGTGTGGCCAATCAATGAATTTTGACGTAGAGTTTGTGCGCACTTTTTTTAAGTTTTATCTTAGGGTAGTCATTTCGCGCTGGAATGACCTGATGATAAATGGCCATTATTTTATCCTTACTATGTTCACAAGAAATTGTAATTTAAGTTACACGTCTTCTTGTTAGACTTAAACTTTGTTAGGGAGAATTAGTAAGCCTTCTGAAATCCGGGTGATGAAAATAAAGCGTCTCGGCAGTGATCCTTTTAGTGGGGGCTAAAAAGTAAATTGCCACTGAAATTTCTGACAATTAGGTATTAATTTGGTGCATTGTTTTGTTATAAACTTGTAGATACAAAAACTCCAAATTACCTTCCCAACCACGTATTGTATGAACTGTTCCACGGTCTGTAGGATTTGGCGTAGGGCTTTAACTCTGACTCTAACAAAGTGTGCTATGTCTAAATGATTTTCTGGATGATATTGCGCGCTTTTTTATTTTAATATAATCTGGGTGTAGGCTGTGATCACAATGTTAGCTCATAGGAAATCTTTGAAACGAAGAGAATGTATTATTTTGCGATAGGAGTCTCGACTTAATATTTTCTCGAGAATAGATTTTAAAGATTGGGCTAGGAAAATTGGTAGTATATGTTATGTAAGATATTAAAGTATCTGAAAATGGTATCAAATTTGATGATAGGGTCCTTTTAGAATGTCTGAGTTTTTCCCTAAGATAGTTTTGTGATGCGATGGTTTGCAAATCATGTATGGATTAGATTATTGTTTAAGGATGCACCACACTAGGGGGACACAACTGCACTATAGGGCTATTAGAGCTTGGTCCGGATCATCACATTGAAAATGGTTCCTAATATTTTTGTGTGGCATGTATGGATTGATAGTTTAGGTTTATTAGGGGCCTCAGGGGCTTTAGAGCTGGTCCGGTCCATGGAAATGGATCGTGACATATATATATAAATAATATGTTCCTTATATTTTTCTAGGATAATTTATTACTAATTTATACAATTATTAGAGTTCGTCATGAATTTATATAAATATTTGATTTTTGTCAAACTAATTTGTTTCACTGGTTTAGGTTTTTATAATCACAAATATATAAATTAAGGTAACAAAACAAGGACAATTTTTAATATATCAATTATTACATTAATTGCTATTATATTTATTTGACTATTAATTAAATTAAAATATTTAATTAAACAAACAACGAGAAAAACATAGCGATACCGTAAGAGATGGTAGTAAAGCATGGTAATGATGAAGCTAGCAAGAGATCATTAATTGATGAAGTTTCCAGCACTTCAAGAGAATGTAAACTCCACCCAGTATACGACCAGCCGTGAAATTCCTAATAACAAAAAATGAATATGTCGATCAACCTAAATTAGAATATGATAGAAATATTTCTTGGCTAGAACAAGATCTACAATAGTTTCGATGAAGCAGTAAATGACACAAGCAACCACTACTAAGAGGAATTTCTAACACTCCATTGCCAAACGGATTGCCTCCACACATGCTAGAATTGAAAGTCAATTATCTCATAATATTACTGAGAAATTTGGATGCCTCGAATGGCTTATGCAATGGAACCAGAATGGTGTGCAAGAATTTTGAAGCCAATGTAATTCATGCCGAAATAACAGTTGGACTGGAAAGCAAGTACTCTTGTCTAGAATACCTCTCTCACATGCAGAAAATAAAGGATACCCATCCCATTTCAAGATAAAGCAATTTTCACTGTCTATATTTTGCAATGGTAATAAATAAAGCTCTGGGGCAAACGATATTCAATGTAGGTGTCTATTTACCACAAGATGTTTTCTCACACTTATAGCTCTACGTGGCACTGTCAAGAGGAATATTGATAACTACAACAAAAGTCCTTGTAAAGTTTTGAGTCTGTTTATGCTTCGCAATGATAATAAAAAAGTCCAAGGGCAAATGGCATCGAATGTGAGTGTCTATTTACCATATGATGGTTTCTCACATGGACAACTCTACATGACATTGTTGAGCGGGATATCAATGTCCACACAAAGGTCCTTGCAAAGTCAGATAAGAAAAAAAAAAAAAAAAAAAAAGGTCCTGCACGTTGCAGAAGTCAGATAAGAAAAAAAAAGAAAAAATCGATAGATAAAAAAAAATAAAAAAAAAAAGACTACAACAACAGAGTTATAATCAAAGTCGTCTACAAGAAGGTCCTGCTACCAAATAGGAAAAAAAAAAAAAAAAAAAAAAGACACAACACAAGTTAACAAAGTCGTCTACAAGAAGGTCTTGCTACCAAATAGGTAACTAAATACGTTCAAAATTTTCATCAATAATGTTAAAAAGATATCATTGTTCAAAATAATAAAGATAATTATTTCAACTTTGCAGTGAAACAATTTTTTAAAAAAGGCTGAATAACTTATTAATACAGAAGCTCTACAAAAGGAAAAGGAGATGGACTGGGCAAAAGGAACAATTGTAATTAACATTTGTAGTAAATATTTTATATCTGAAGATGTAAAATTATGATAGATATTTAAATAAAAGGTACTAAGTCTATTTATCTCTTTTTTTGTCTCAATAGTTTATCTTGCATATAATAAACGTTTGAAATAAATTAAAAAAAAAAAAGTATATATAAGGAAATAAAATTATATAACGATTATCCATGTGCAATGGACGGCAAATGAAAAACCAATATGAATGAATTATATATTATGTATTATTTGCAGTACGTAATAACATATGTAATTAAATAACATTGTAAATATTAAATACGTAGATTCTTTTCCAATGAAGTAAATTTATTTATTATTTTAATATTGACTAATTATATTAAAAAATATCATATTATTAAAATATTAAGTATTTAGACTTATTTTTCTATTTTCTTGATTATTATCAATAAATTTATTACTTTTATGTTAAATGATAACAATAGTGTGAAATATAAATATTCAATTATTCTAAATATTAAAAATTAATAAGCCTATAATGTGCATAAAAAAAAAAGTTTCGACGTTAAAAACATAAATATATTTTTAATACATATAAAGGGGTCGGGATTCAATCAAACAATGGTTGACTCATAGTTTATTTTATTGAAGGTTTTGCAATTTTATATCTGTTTCACAAATTCAAAGTCCGTAGAAAAATGAATTCACCTCTATAATTTAACAGTCTTACAATTCCATTTACTATCCATTTTTTAAAATTTTTTGATAAAAAAATCGTAATTTTACGATATTGTCTGTTTTTATCTGACTTCTCTTTTTTCATTGCAAAACAAGGGTTATAATATAATTTGTAAAAGTTTAGGGACTCCAAATGTTTGATTTTCAAAACACGAAGCACCGAATTGTGTATTTTGCCGATCTTAAGGGTACTTTTGCAATTTTGTGAAAATACCTTTCTATTTAGTTTGGTACATGATGATGTACGACATGGTCGTTTTTAGGGTTATCCGATCTCAGGTCTCTGGTTTCAAGGTTGAGGAATGCGTATCGTCGTTTAGTTGATTCCTCTCTCGTTTCTCTGTTCAGAGGTTGGTTTAATCCTCTCTCTTTCTCCTTGTTTACGTTTTCGGTTGTAGTTTCAATCCTTTTGTTGTTTGTTTGCTTTCATGCTTGTGTTTGGTTTGTCAGAAACTGTTGGAAAATAAAGCAAATAGAAGAAACGAACGGAAAAATTGAAATTCCTAGAATTCTTTTAGACTTCGCAATCTGCCAAATCAGGACATGGTTCTTTAGATTTGTTTTCAGAGTTTGTATTGTTTATTTTCTCACATAAAGAAATTTGGGTGAAACTAGGAGAACATAGGTTTGACTAGAATCTATTCTATACTTAGACTTGGTTTGCGTTTGCAGCTTCCAGGATAATTTTTAAAAAATAATAATTTTTATTTTGAATTTTCCTTGAAACTTTTTGTTGATACCCTTTGGATCCGGATCTCTTACCAATACAGCCTATTATAGTGTTTCCATTAGGTATAGGTGTATATATACAATTTTCAGAGACTACCTGAAAGTTTCTCAGTTTAGCATGTTTACTGTAAAAGTTGAGTAAAAAAAAAAAAAAAAAAAAAAAAAACCATTGCAGAGACTATTTTAGTGTCCTGAAAGTGTTTCTCAGTTTAAGCATGTTTATTGAAAAGTTGAGTAAAAAAAAAAAAAAAAAAAAAAAATATATTCAATGTCATTTTCGTTGGACACTTAACCTGATGTTTAGCTGACCAATAGGTTGGATACATAAACAGATATGGGGAAAAAATTGTAATATCGTCAGAGCTTGTCCTTTTGCATGTTGTACGAACGTGGCCTTTTCTGTGCTGTTTCTTGAGTGGTTATTATATGGATTCATATTGTATTTATACTGATAAATTTAATGAGACTTCCTGTAGTACTATCTATGTATCGCTTTTGCCGCAACTGCCCTTCTCCATACTCTATCTAATTATCATGTCTGCTTTTCTCATTCCTCTGGTCGGGCTCCATCCGCTGCTACCGATGGTTGCGTGGTCTTTGTTTTTTCAAACCGCAGTATTAACTTGTCTCGATTCGCCGTGACACTTCTGAGTGCCTCTTGCGTTGTGTGCATATAGTTGCTCATTTCTGCAGCCATTGATTATTCGCTGGGCTTGTGTGTTCTTTAATCTTACATGCTTAATTTGAGTCTCGTCTGTCTACAGCATCCGTGCACCTCAGCACTGCTTCTCCTATGGCACGATGTATGACTTTGACTTCTTATTGCATGGTTTCGTCTCTTTTTGATAATTTCTCTCACTGTGAATTATTATATCTCTGTCCTGCGATAGCTTGATCGAGTATGACGCTCCATTCTGGTTGTGAAATTGAGCGCCGAGACGAATGTGCGTTATTCATTGGAAGGCTTCTAGATCTCAGCTTTCTTGTACTGTCACAAGCTCATTGATATATCTTCTGCGATCTTATTCACCATTGCACTCACTTTTTCTTATGAAAGATTGCCTTATATCTTGTTGAAGATCTACGCATCCTTAGGTAAAAAAAAAAAAAAAAAAAAAAAATATTCATGTCATTTTCGTTGGACCTAACCTTGATGTTTTAGCTGAAAAGGTTGGAACATAAAAGATATGGGGAAAAATGAAACGTAGAGCTTGTCCTTTTGATTTGTAGACCTTTGTGCTAGTCTGAGTGGAATAGAATAAAACTGAAAATGATGAGATTGAGCACCATGTATGGCGAACTGTTACCTCTAATATCCATCTTGTTTTTAAGGAAACTTCCAGTCCTGAAATTGTGCTTTAGATGTGGCAATACTTTTGCACATTATTGTGTTTAACTACATCTATTGTGCTGTTCAAAACTGCTGATGTGTTATGGATGATAACTTACTCTTATTTGGTTTCTTTTGATATTTTCACTGAAAATCTTGTGGAAGTTGATATTCTTTGTTGAATTGAAGCAACTTGTATTAGGGAGCTAGATTATTTTTCTTGCAATAATTTTGATTGAAATGCCTTTTTCTTTAAAGCTAATTGAAGATAGATCTTAAAGATTTTTCAAGCTTCAGAATGAAGAATATCCTTAAATGAGGAAAGATGAAAAAGGAATTTGCATTTCGTGATATTTTTTATGATAAAAATGGAGATGACTAAGAAATTATTTTAGTTTCTTGTGCATCGAGGTGGCCTTTTGATGAGCTATTTGAAGATAGATGATGGATTCTTTACAAACCTTACTGAATGTAGGTGAAAGAAAATATCCATGTCTGGTATAGATTATGATTATCAAACTTTAGTGTATGTTTGGCAGATTGTACTGAAACACAATGAAACAAATTTGTAGTTCACATACTTCTGTTGAATTTTTATGTTAATTACATACCACTATATTCAATTACATCCTAACAAGCATATGCTAAATGGTTTAAAAAGAAATATTTCTAGTAATAAAGTTTACATACGAACTCTTGTGTTCCCTTCAGGTCCCAAGAGTTTAAGGGACAGGTTGTGAGCAAACTTGAGCATTTTGAGTAATTTTCTTCTAATTTTGGAGGTGCTGTCTTGAGTTGAAGGATTTAAGGCTTTTCTTTTTGTCTCAACTCCAATCACATAGGAAAACTGAGATTCAGATCATGTATGAATTTTCTTGTTTTACTTTCATTAGATTTAATTTCAAATCAAGCAAACCATGTGGGTTGTTCCTGAAGTCATCTTAGAATTATAATTTATCTTTTGTAGCCTGTAAAAGAAAAATTGCGATGTACTAAAATATTCCTTCTAAATTATAAGATTAACACTTCCTTCTTGCTTGTGTTTGGAGATTTCCTTTTAGTAGTAGTTATGGAGACTGGTGCAACCAGTTCTGGAACAGCTGATGGTGCTATCTCACTAATGGACCAGAATGCAACTGATCCTGGACCAATTGATCCTTCTGTTCTTTATGATCAAGAGAATCATGTCTCAGCAGCAGTATGGGAAGGGCAGGTACAGTTTATTCTTAAAATATGTTCTCTCTTTCATTTTCTAAGGGATGACCATTTACCATTTCATTTTAAAATGTTATAGGAGCGTGGTGTGCTTAGATGTCATGAACACACGTCAAAGCTTGGTGAATGGAGGCTTACACAACAACAGATTGAGTTGGTTGAGAAGGCTGGGTTCGGATGTTTAAGAAAGCTTCCTTCCATTAGTCTAGACAATCCACTCATATCTGCTCTTATTGAGAGGTGGAGGAAAGAAACAAACACATTTCACTTGAGGGTTGGAGAAATGACCATAACACTTAAAGATGTGGCATTGTTACTTGGATTAGCAATTGACGGAGAACCTGTTCTAGGTGTGACATATACTTCGTGCAAGGCAGTTTGTGAAAGGTTTCTGGGTAGGATTCCTGATCCTGGGTATATGAGTGGCGGAATGGTAAAACTAAGTTGGTTGAAAGAGTACTTTACCCAATGTCCAGAAAATGCACCACTGGAAGATATTAAGCGATACACTCGTGCTTATCTTTTAAGTGCATAATAAATCTTTTTCAAAATCTAAATATCACAAAGTTTTTTACAAAAATTACATGATTGAATTTATATATTTGATCTATTTTTATTAAATACTTAGAGGAACGTAAATCAACTTTACTAATTAAAGGAGGACCAGTTAAGGGGTTTAATTTTGATTCAGATTTTTGATTTAAAGGATTTAATTTAATCTAAAAGGAAGTGTGAGGACTCAATTGAGTTTTCTTTGTTTTATAACATTTAAGGGTTAGATTGAGTTTTCAGAGACTAATGCTAGATCTAAGTCCAGAACTCCTAACTGATAATGGATTTGTTCGGACCAATCAGCATAGTTCAATCCATTGAACTTAATCAACCCAGTCAATTGAGCATGCTAGGGTTATGGATTTGAAAAAATTTCAGTCAACATGAGCCCTGAATCTATAGAACTGAAGTTAAAGAATTGCTAATTCCAAACATCAAACCTGCTGACCTAAACGATATTAGGGAATTTTGGAAATGTACCTGATTGAATATAGTCTCATTATTCAAATTTGGTTCCTCACTGTGCTGACATGTTGGCACTCAAAAGGGAATGTTCTTTTTTTCCGGGTTCTATTTATCTATTTATGGATATAATTTTTTAGGGGAAATAACTATTTCATTACTGTATTTACCAAAATACAGTAGTCTATCTCAGCATTTTTTGAAAATACACTGATTTTTCCATATGTTTTGCATCTATTATACTACTATGTCCTCCCATCACTTTCTTGTACTTTTTCCATTAAATGCGGGGGCATACTATAATTTTTCCAATGAAAAATCGTTGAGTTTGAAGTGCATTTTCCTATTTTCATAAAGTAGTAAATGGAAAAGTTCAAAAAACGACAGAAGGACATACTAGTTCAACAAGATCAAACATTATGGAAAAAATTAGTGTATTTTTAAAATGCAGAGTCAGACTAATGTATTTTGGTAAATTAGAGGGACAAAATAGTAATTGTTCCAATTTTTTTGTGTTATTGAGATTTATTTTAAAGCTTAAGGTCTTGTAGCTTTTCTTGGTTTTGGATCTTTTATCATTATTCTGATATACATTTAGCTTTGCTTCATATCATTTCATTATGCCTTTGAGATCTTTATGTGAGAAGAATGGATGTAAAATAACCTTTACCTTTACCTAATAACTTCTTGAACAGAAAAAATTGGTGCCTAAAGGTGTTCTGTTAATATTCTAAAAACCACCCATACTTGGTGTAACTACTAAGAAGTAAGTCTATGAAGTAAGTCCACTATGTGTTAGAATTTGGAAGCCAAAGCAGACCAAATGCCAGCTTTCTACTTTTTTTTTTTTGGCCACATAACTAGAATTCACAAGTTCAAATTGCTAGAATTATGCTTTATTGCTGGGTTTTGCTGTGTTCTGCAGTTGAAGAGTTAGTCTTCTTTCAGAAGACACTTCATGGTTTATGCAAATTGCATGTGAAACTGCAAACTGTAAAATGTGGAAAAAGAGACTAGTCCATAAAATATTAATCAACTGTTTGATGCCATTATTTCTGAAAATTTATCTGGTAGATAGTCGCGTGTGATACTATCTTTTGATATGTGATAAATCATTCAAGGACCCTCATTGTAATGAAAAGTTCTCTACATTTTGTTCTGTGTGATGGATTGATACATAAATAACTTGTATCTTTGTATATCAATAGTGTTAGAATATTGACAATGACCATTTACTGTTTTTTGCAGTGTTGGAGTTACTTTCACCTTAATATCGGCCGACCAAAGTTTTATCAGGAGCCAGTACGTGATTGTTTTCCGTTTGTACATTGGTGGAAGGGGAAACAAAGTGCTTCCACTGTGAAACGTGACATAATCTTTTACCGCAAGGCCTTGGACTCTCTGAAACCATGCGACGTGAGTTTTCAATATTGTCTAATATAGATTCTCTTTAGTATCTAGTCTGAAAATAATAATCTTGTCTTGAGATATAGGCTGATATCTAAGTTGTTGAGCTGTTGCAATGCAGGTGGAATGGCTTCCTTACAGTAATATTGATGATGCATTGATACCAGAAAATGTCAGAAACAGTCTGATTCTTGGAAAATCAAAGACAATGTTGATCTGCTTTGACAAAGCTGAAAGGCACCTACCAGATCGTTGCTTAAGGCAACATGGCATGCTTCAAGGAATCCCGGAAGATGTACAGCACTGGGAGAGAAAGACCCGTGGAGTTGACAGTGGGATAGACCTGTCAGGGAAAATGGAATCGGAACTTAATGAATGGTCAGCCCGTAGACTCCACATTGTGCAAGATGATGGTGGTGTTGATGAAATTGAATATATGAAGTGGTATTCAAGAATTACACGTAAATTTGTGGGAAGGCCAGTGACTCCACTGCCCCAGGTCCAAAAACCAGTAAAGTTCAGGACCAAAAAGAAGAGAATGGTAATTCTGAGCTCAGCTTATTGATATTTAATAACTATCGCTTTCTATTATGAATTAATATCTTCTACTTTTGCTTATAAACCTTTTACAGAATTCCGGCTTAAGAGATATTGCTCACTTAGCAGATACATTCTTAATTGAAGGGTTGGATCCTATGCAAATTGATTCAATATCAAGGATCAGGGCTATTGCACATGATTGTTTAGGGGACCATGTACAAGGTGCAGACACAATTGAACTCATAGAAGGTCCAACCGTAGCAGACCATGTTGGAGGTGCAACCATAGCAGACCATGTAGGAGGTGCAACTATAGCAGACCATGTAGGAGGTGCAACTGTACAAGACCATGGAGGAGGTGCGACCATAGCAGACCATGCAGGAATTGTAACCATAGGTGAACATGTAGGAGGTGATATGATAGGAGACCATGTAGGAGGTGATATGATAGGAGACCATGTAGGAGGTGCAACCATAGTATCAACCACTTCACAAAATCAACTTGGCAAAAGAAAAAGGGAAAAGGAGCGGGTGAGAAGGAACTCCAAAGGCAAGCGTAAGCGGAAGGATGACCCAATAGCATTAGAATATTACAGAGCTAGGGAGTTTGATCCAGTTCAGTTTTATGCAGCAGCGCTTAGGGCTGATCCAATGCAAATATGTTGTCATTGTCGTGTTATGAGCCATATGAGTCACATGAGCCATATGAGTCACATGAGTCATATGAGTCATATGAATCATATTGATTATTCAACTATCAAACTTGCAAAAAAGATTAAGAAAAAGGATAAAGCAAGAAAGAAGTCGAGCAAGAAGAGTGGCCGGAAACGCAAGAGGAAGGATGATAGAATGCAAAATGATACTGCTGGCGAGGATGTCCAATCTCAATTACACAGTGCACCAACAAAGGATAATCAACCTCAATTACATAGTGCAGCTATCAAAAACTATCAGATCCAATTGTATCATACCGATAGCAAGGATGATGAATTTCAGCTAGTTGGTGCATCAGCTGTGGTTGAACCTATGCAGCCATGTAATGCTGATGGCGAGTTTGGTGATTCACTATCATGTTTTCCTGCTGCTGTTGAAGGTGAACAATTAGAGCCTCATCATGCAGCTGGAGAAGGTGCAGAAGCAGATTCTAGTCTTGCAGCAGTTAAGGTTGATGACTCAAAGCACTGTGATATAGCTCATGCAGCTGGAGAAGGTGCAGATGCAAAGTCTAGGCTTGCAGCAGTTAAGGTTGATGACTCAAAGCACTGTGATATAGCTCATGCAGCTGGAGAAGGTGCAGATGCAAAGTCTAGGCTTGCAGCAGTTAAGGTTGATGACTCAAAGGCAGCAGTTAAGGTTGATGACTCAAAGCACTGTGATATAGCTCATGCAGCTGGAGAAGGTGCAGATGCAAAGTCTAGGCTTGCAGCAGTTAAGGTTGATGACTCAAAGCATGGTGATATGGCTCATGAGATTGATGACTTGAATCTTTCCCCTGTTGCTGGTGATAGTCTTCCACAAACAGCTAAAATTGTACTCGATGCTGTTCCAGTCTCATCTATTGAAACCAGCAAGGATGGTGAACAGCAGATCAATGCTAGCAAGGATGACGAACAGCATATCGATGCTAGCAAGGATGACGAACAGCACATCGATGCTAGCAAGCATGATGAACAGAAGATCGATTCTAGCAAGGATGATGAACAGCAGATTGATTCTAGCAAGGATGCTGAACAGCAGATCGATTCTAGCAAGGATGATCAACAGCAGATCAATTCTAGCAAGGATGATTAACAGCAGACCGATGCTAGAGTTGCTGTGCTGACAAAAGGTATTGTCATGAACTTTTTTGCGAGAGTCATGTTTTCTGGAGTTGCTTTTCATTATCTGCAATTTTACTGCAAAATCACAGTGTCCAAAATCATCTTTTCCGCAATGCATTGCCTAAAATTTCCGTTCTAACATTGCAGTAAATCCCAAACGCGCTGCTCGGGAAGCTAGCTGAACATAAAAGATGCACGCATTTGATCTCAAGCTCCCCTCCATTAAAAAGGAACAAAGCATTCTCTGTTTCATAATGTACCTTCCAGTTTGGGGATTATTTATTTGTTTGAATGAGAGTCTTGTCCGAGTATGAAACTAGTTATATTTGATGTAGCAGAAAACTGAAATTTGTGTGTCTATGAAACTAGATGTTTGTTCTCTACATGTTACTTATTATTCATCTGAAAGCGGTAAAACTATTATTGTCATTGCAATTAAGCTTGAAGTTGCATCTATCCATTTTTGTTTATATGTTTCTCATCTTAGTTATGATATAGATCTTGTTATTCTGCAGTCAACAAACCTTATTTTAGGGTCCATTTGGATTTGTTTGCATCTGAAATAATGACAGTTTTTTATTATTCGTTTCAAATAGCTATTCATTATCAATCTATATATATGTTGTTTTTTCTGAACTTTTTCTATTTCTCTAATATTAATTTTTTGTTATTATGTAATAAATTTCGTAGTTCTTTAGATTTTAATTTTAGTTGTTATGTAATTAATTTTGCAACTTTTTTTTTTTTTTTTTTTAATTAATTTTTGCAAACTTTTTTTTTTTGTTGTTTTTGATGGCAAACTTGCAATGTTAAGTGTTGTTGGTTATCTCTATTGGTTATTTTAGTTATATATATATATATATATATATATATATATATCTATATTGTAAACTTGCAATCTTAAGTGATTGTTGTAGTTCTCCATTATTAAGTTTAGTTATGTAATTATTATATAACATAAATAGCATGGAAATATATATTATGTTTTGTATATGAATTTAACAATTGTTCATTTTGCAATGCTAAAGAAAGCGTTGTTTAGCTTTAATTTTAATTATTATATAAATAATTCTGTAATTTTTTCGTTGCTTGCAATTTTAAGTGATATTTCTATCTATCTAATATATTTTGAATTTTTTTTTGGATAGTAAGCTTTATTTAATGATAAAATAACTATTAATAAATTAAGTTGATTAATTTATATTGTCTTTCTATTGTCCACTTTCATTTATTTTCTTTATTATATTTTAATAACTAAAGAAGTTAGATTTTGTAATATTGGATAAGATTTAAGTTAAATTTTTATACTAATATTTTTCCACTCATTTCTATTATATGATTTCATAAATATAATATTTTTTTCTATTATATGATTTCATAAATATAATATTTTTGGTTTCTTGAAACTATATATGACGTAATATTATTTGTCTTTCTTCCTATGTATTTTTGTTTTAATAAGCCTGTAAATAGACAAATCAGCCGAATTTGAATTGTTGGAACTGTGTCTTGTTTATATTTGCCAGTTCATTTATAAGCTCAGAAGCCTACTCATACATGCAAATAAATCACTCTGATTGTAAAGTTTGTTGTTATTTTATTTATAATCATATCAAACCTCTTAAAACTACAAGGTTCTAGGTTCATTTCTCATTAATATTGTGATATTAAAATTATTTTAATCCATAGTTCCATCAAGATTCAAAGAGTTGGCTTTGTTTGGCAGGCATAGAAAAGAAAATATTGGACTAAAAAAAAATAATAATAATGGGGAAAGGAAAATAACACTTTCCATCTCAAAATATAAGTCGTTTTTAGATAATTATTTTGCGTCTAAGATTACGAGGACATCAAAATGGAAGATTAACTCATCTTGAGGTGAGATTACTACTTAGATGCTTTCAATAGTTGTTCGCATACAATTGGCTACCAATGGTTTATCATGGGCACAATAGCTAGCACTAGTACGTTAGAGATGCATCCTTCCCGGTCCTCTCGTACTAGGGAAAAATCCTCTCAATGCTCTAACACTCATATAGTGCCCAACATATTCACAAGATGATTGTTGTGGAGATGCGAATACTGAGATAGACGTGTGATTGCATAAGGTTGAATAAAATTAGAAATGATTACATTAGACAAAAGGTGCAAGTAGCAGAGATTGAGGGAAAAAAAAAAAAGATGCTGAAGATGGTATGGTCGCTAAAAAGGAAAGAGACTAACTCAAAACTACTTGGAAGGAAGATTTTGTGAAGAATCTACATTCAAATATTATTGAGGATATAATTATGAACATAAGATTCATGTACCATACCGTAGTTGTTGCTACCTATTTTATAATTTGTTATATTTATTAATATATCAAATTATTTTAATATCCTCCTTTAAAAATCTTTTCTTTAAAAAGTATTTGAATTTCTTTTTCCAACTACACTCTGCTTTGCATTAACATCGGTCAAAAATAAAATTGAAATAAATGATTTATAGAACTGACCCAGCTAATTTGGCACTATAGCTTAGTTTTTATTGTTTTTGTTATTGCAATTATAAAAAAAAAAATTCTTAAAACCTAAAATATCTCCGGTGAAAGATATTTAGCTTGCAACCCTTTTAAAAATACTAGCTAAGTTTAAATCGAGTGTTCAGCAACCTCGATCCCTACAAAGGTGAGAATATAAATTCAATCCTCAAGAAATATACTAATTGGAATGGTCAAAACTTTTATACTCCAGGACTTGAAGAGATTAACACCTCCTTTGATTAAATATTTAAAGTAATTTTGTGAGATTAACTAACTAAAATAAGAAAAGTAATTTATCTAGAATTAAAACAATAATTAATATGTGTGTGTGTGTGGGAATAGGGGGAATAATCTTAGTTATAGTCAATAAAAAATTACATTTTATTAGTGGATTACATATAATTTATAATTAGTATTTTTTTAATAAATACATATAGATAAGCATTTCAAAATTTTAAGTTCTATCTTTTTATTTATTTTTTAATAAATATATAAGACAATGAGACATTTGAAAATTTTATTTTTAAATATTTGATTCTATTTTAATTATAATTTTATAATATTTTATTTACGAGAGATAAAAAAAGTATATTCTTTTAATTAACATTCTTTTTTCTTTATATTTGTATGCTTTGATTGGATAGATTTTTTAAAAATTTTCAAATATAATATATATAATATTTAAAATTTTCAATATAATAATAATAATAATTTTATTTAAAGAGAGAAAAACGAAGAAAAATTACATTCTTTTTTTAATATTATATTCCTTTTTTTCTTTATAATTATATGATTTGATTTGGATAATTTTTAAAAAAATAAATCTTCAAATAAATATATATAAATATTGTTTAGGAGAGAGAGGAGAGAGATAAAAAAAGAAAAAAAGAATGTTTTTTATTAATATTTTTTTCTTTATGTTTGTATGATTTGATTGGATATATTTTTTAAAAAATAAACTTTCAAATAGAATATACATAATTAACCCTTTTAAATTTTATGTTTAAATAAAATGAACATATGCGTGTATGGGATGGCAAACGGTTGAAAATTTTAATTTAAAAATATATGTAATATTTTATTGTTATATCTATTTACACTGAAACATTTTTTGTTAGGTGATATTATAGAATTGTGCATATATAGTTATAATGAATTTTATATAAATGACTATATGAATTGAACAAAAGAGTGTTTGTGTATATACATTAACCGTTATATTACTATTAATCTCATATGAAATGTGTTTTTAACATTATAAAATCTAAATAATATATAATATATGAAAAAAATTATAATTAATATTTAATATAAAAAATAGAAATGAACATAAATAATAAGTAAAAAAAACCAGGGAATGATTGTAGAAATTTTTTCTATATGGTTGTAGAGAAAATTGAGGGTATATTTGGAGACGATAGAATATTTCTTTTATGTAATCTGTTTTTATTAATAATTAATTATTTTAAATTTGTAATTTAGAACAATAAAGAAATAAAATATTTGAATAAACTCATTAACAGACTGTTATTGGATTCTAGCATGATTTACTTTGTAATTTCCATTTGACTTGGCTTTATTCTTTGTTTTTTTTTTTTTTTTTTTTTTTTTTGTGTAACATCAAAAATCAAATTTCATTAAATTATGGCATTTCTAGTTGAAGAATGAGTTGATTTTTGAATTCAAATGGTAATTTTTGAAAACCATAATTTGTTTTTTATTTATATATTGAGCTTCTAAAAAAGAGTTTATTTTTAATAATAATATTTTTATTTTTTATTTTTCTTTTTCGTTACTGAATTAATTTGTAACTACTATCATTTAATTTAATAAGAGATTATATCTCCTTTACAAACTTTAATTTAATAAGAGATTTATATCTCCCTTACAATAAATAGATGGTCTCTTAATTATATTAAGTATTTTTAATTTTCTTGATATTTTTTCTTTTATATCCTAAGTCTGTTTGACTTGAAAGAAAATAATGTTTAGAAAATTGAAAAAAAAAAAGAGAACTATATATTTATATTTTGGATCACTTTTTGGGGTTAAATTATTTGTGAATATGTGTATATATTCGTTTCTTTAATGCGCTAGGTAAGTAATATTGCAACTATAGCCAAAGTGGTCATTACCATTATCAATTCAAATCATATTCTCATTTTCCCTTTTTACCTAGCAATAAAAATAATTTATTATTAATTTTCATTATAGTTGTATATAAATATTGATTTTGGGGTTGAGGGCAAGGATTGAAGATTGAGTGATGACTTGATTTTCCTTTTAAGCATCTATTCAAGAATCTGTATTTATAAATTAGTATTTATAAATTAGGGACTGAAAGATTAGATCTAGGGATTGGGTTGAATTTTATTTTGAGATCACTTTATTTTATAAAAATAGAATTAAGTATATAAGAAGTAGCATTACAAGTAACTCGTACGGAAGAGTGTAACACAAATTAACCGATCGTATTATTTTCATTTAAATAAAAACTTATGGTGTAATATCATATAGATAAAAAAATTAAAAGAGTATAAAAAATGAGTATAAAACAAACATAGTCAACGTGCAATTCACGTCATAAAAAAGATTAGTATATAAAAGTAGAAATATTGGTGTTTGATATAGTTTTTCAACTTTTATTTTGATCTATTGGACACTTTAACTTATAAATTGTACCTATTAAATATTTTGATTGATCTGTTAAATATTTCAACTTATAAAATTAAATCGATTAAACACTTATTGAATAGTTGAAAAATATGAAAATTATTGTTTTAAAAATTACATTAACCACATATAAAATCAAATATTTTACATATAAAAATCAAAAACTTTAAATATTTGTTATTTCTAACGTGATTAGGTGTAAGTTTATTACAAACATAAAAGTTGAAAATGTCACAAAGTCAAATTTAAAATTTAAGATCCCGCAATAATATTTTTTAAAAGTTAAATTATGTATTCAGCCTTCTAATTCCATCTATACGATTTAGACCATTGAAGTTTCTATGCATCTAATTATAACATTAGATGCTATGAAGATATATTAGTCTTAAATAGCCTTTATAATAAGAATAAGAATTAGTAACAACTATGATCAAATCTTATCCTAATCATCATCATTTTGTTAAATCCCCAGTCATTTTCAACTTCTCATGACTTTATCCTAAAAAACCATTTGTAGTGCATAAAGTTCTTTTTTTATTACAACTACAATATAAAAATATGTATAAATATTAATATATAAAAAAGCAAATAATCTTACCAATACCCCTTGTAATGAATATAATTATATAAATAACCACCCAACAAATAGTAATTCCTTAAAATCTCTCATAAAGGAGTAATAAAGAACAAACAAGACCCATTTTTTTTTCTTTTTTATTTTTTTAACTTCACAATGCAACATGCATTTGTTTTATTCAATTATATGTTGAAAAAAAAAATTGTTAGCAAACTATGTATATTAATATTCATTAAAACTATATATGTTCAAAATATTTATTTAACACTCCACTTTATTTCTAATAATAATTTTAGTCATTTCATATTCTTTTCATCTTGGTGATGCTGAATGAGTGTATATTATTTTACCTTTCAGATTTATTGAATGAATAATTAGTTTACTTATTAATTAAAATAAAATTATTCAATTCTAAATAATAAAATCAAATCATACTATCTAAACATCTTACACATTTTGATTTTTTTAATCTACACAACGCACATATTTTATGCTTGAAATAAAAAAAGAAAAAAACTATATAACCACACGAATCGCGAGACACCACCTAATCTTAGTATAAATTATAATGTAACGGCTAAAAAATTCATTCACATATACAATGGTTCTCTTATAATAATACAAACCGTAAGAGACATATACTAGTACAAACCACGAGAGAAAAGGAAAAAAGAAATAGTACATGTTGATTTTCTCCATCAACATAATAATAATAATAATTTCTCCATCAACTTAAAACAGTGCTATGCCATCAATCTAGTGTCTGAGAAAGTGAAGCATGCTCTCTTATTTGCCAACCCATCTCTCTCCTCTCTGAAAAATGCAAAAAAAAAAAAAAAAAAAAAAAAAAAAAAAATCTTCTTGAAAAAAATCAAAAAAAAAAAAAAAAAAAAAAAAAAAAAAAAAAAAAAAAAAAAAAGCAAATCTATCTTTTGACCCCACCTTGGCTTCAAATTCTCACTCAAATGTCATGACCCTCTAATAAATCACTGCCCCACCTTTCATATCAATCACATCATCTCCCCCAACTCTCTCTGTCTCATTCTCAGTCTCAGTCTTAGTCTCATGGTTTGCTTTGCTCTCTCTCTTTCTCTACTCTTCTTTCTAAAACCACCCAAAGCAACACCTACTACCACCACCATAACTCTCCTCCACAATGTTTTTCACTTTCATTTCTTTGTTTTCTCTCTTTCTTTTAATTTCTGTTCAATCTGCTCATGCAACAAATAATGGGATGCTTCCTTCAGAATCTGAAACCCTTTTCAAGATTATGGATTCTATGTCCTCTGATCAGTCTTGGAGAGTCTCTTCCCCTGACCCATGTAAGCCTGGTTCTAGTTGGCCTGGGATTGAATGCAGATTAGGGTTAGATAATCATTTCCATGTCTCTAGGCTTGATTTTGGTACTCATCCAAACCCAACATGTAAACCCACTGCTAAATTTCCCAATCAAATATTTTCTCTTCCTTTTCTTCAATCTGTTTTTTTCTTAAACTGCTTCACTCACACAAAAACTTCTCTCTCTGTTCCACTAAATATTAAACTTTCTAATTCTTCTCTGCAACAACTCAGCCTTAGATCAAATTCTGCTCTTGTTGGTCCAATCCCATCTCAATTTTCCTTTTTAAAGTCCTTTCAAGTCCTTACATTGTCACAAAATCAACTTTCTGGGTCTATTCCTGTTGGAATTTTCAGCTTGGGATCTTTAGTACATCTTGATTTGAGTTATAATATGCTTACAGGTACTATACCGTTTGAATTGGGCAACCTTAAAAACCTTGTGGTTCTTGATTTAAGCTATAATGCACTTACTGGTGTAGTTCCAACCTCAATTGGTCAATTGGGTGTGCTTCAAAAACTTGATTTGAGTTCAAATTCCCTAATGGGTCATATTCCTGATAGCATCGAGAAACTTAGTTCATTGGCTTTCATTGCTTTAAGTAACAACAAACTTAACGGTAATCTTCCAACAGGATTGTCAAAGTTACAAAATTTGCAGTATTTTATCATGGATGACAATCCAATGAATATTCCTTTGCCAGTAGAATTTGGTAAGTTAGTGAAACTACAAGAACTGAGGCTAGCCAATTCTGGGTATTTAGGCACTATACCAACAAGCTTTTCACTGTTGAGTAACTTAACCACTTTGTCTCTTCAAAACAACAGATTGATAGGTGAAATTCCGGTTGGTTTTGGCAGTCTCTCTCATATATATCATTTGAATCTTAGCAGAAATTTGTTGGGTGGAATTGTGCCTTTCAATACAAGTTTCTTGAAGAGGTTAGGAAGAAATTTGGATCTAAGTGGTAACCCAGGCCTCTGTTTAAGTCCAAATGAAGCATATAACGTCAAGATTGGAGTTGGAGTTAGTGTATGTGGTACAAGCAAGAATGGCTCCTTGATCAAGAAATCTCAAGCTTCTCATGGGTTCTCCAAACCATTCTTTATATTTAGTGGTTTGATGTTTCTTGGATTGAATTACATAATTTTTTTAGTATAATATTAATCTATTTTCTTTTAATTAACTTCTCTTGGTTTAATTTTTAGCTTCTTAGTGTTCGATCTTGTAATTCATGTAAAAATTAGTAATGCTATTTGATAGAAATTTGATAAGAGCTGTCCAGTAGTTTAGTGTTTTTTAGTACATTGGGAATTGATTAAGAAATCCTAACCTTCACAACTGGGCTATTAGCTCAACAAGACAATAAGCTATTCTGGGTTCTACTAACTTTAGCAGGAAACTCAGGTTGTTCTGCCATTTTAGGTTGCAAAGATTTAGCAGAAGCCTCTAGAAATGGCTCTAATGATGAGATACTGAGCTTCTGTTTTTTTTTTTTTTTTTAATCCTTAGTCCACTAGGCTACAAGTAAATTCTGGCAGAATGCTGTTCAGTTTGCCTGTATTCTATTTCCAAGAGTCTTTTGCCATTTTCTTTATACCTTTCTACAGTCTACTTTGCAACATGTGCATGATGTCGTAGGGCCTACATTTATGTGTAACAAATGTCCAAGTAATTACCCAATATTTTGTGAAAGTAAATTATTTTTCCAAAAACAAAAGTGAACTTAGCACATTCATGATTTTTTTTTTTTTTATAAAAATCATATAATTTTTGTAAGAAACCGTTTGAGTTTAATAGATGATCTCTGAAAAGATAGGAATTCGATTTGTAAAAAAATATTTAGATAGAAGAGCAATTAAGAATTTCAGAATAAATTAAGTCGAAAAAAAAAAAAATATAATTGAAGTTCCTAGGAATATAAATATGATAGAAGAAAACACCAAACGACTTTTCTCACTCGATTAATGTTAAGGGAAGACTCTAATCACTGTATCTGATATCTCAAATGGATCTTAGGTGTATAGTTCAATGGAACCATATCAAGACAATCTATGATATATTATAATTTGGAGTCTTTATATGTATACCAATTAGTAGTTCTAAATCACCTAGGCTCTGATACCAACAAAAGAGATTATGTGTAAACCTTGTTTATTAATTTATAAATATTTTAATATCTGAATCTGAGTAATTAAACGGTCATACGAATTAGGATCTTTTTGTAAACAATTTGACTATAGTATAACTTCTCCACAGAAATGTGAGGGCCAATGTTCTAAAACAAATAAACCTAAAAAATATTATCATAGCATTAAGGGTAAGAAATAATTTCATCATAGCATTTACTTCGTTTAAATTTATTCCTTTTATAAGATTCAGATCTGTTAAACGGTCCTTTAACAGATTAATTATACAAAACCTTCTAAATCTACAACTAAAAATTCTTATAAAAATTTGACTTGTTACAATTGTGGTAAAAAAGGACATACATCTAAATTTTGTAAATTTAATAAACATCTAAATTTTGTAAATTTAATAAAAGATTACATGAATTAAATTTAGAAGATAATGTTCTAAATAAAATTTATGAATTATATATTGATTCGGATTCCTCGGAATCTGAGATTAATGAAAGTGAAAATCAAATTGATGAATTAGGAACTAATACAAGTTCTTCCAGTTCATCAAAATAAAGATCAAAGTAATTTATTAACAGTAGTTAATGGAATTGAAGATCAAGAAATTAGAGCTAAACTTCTTAAAAAACTAATAAAAAGTTTTGAAGACGAAGATGCCGTAAAAAATATTACTCCTAAAATTCAGTCTAATACTTATGATTTAACTACCATTTTAAATAAAAATCAACCTAAAAAGGTCGATATGGATGAATATACTAAAGAATTATATAAAGAAATTAAGATGCTAAAAAATGAAGTAAAAGAATTAAAAACCCAACTTCAACAAAAAAGTAAAAGAATTAAAAACCCAACTTCAACAAAATTCTAAAAAAATAAAAATACTAGAATCCCAACTTATTTCCAGTTCTTCCTCAGAAGAAGACGAATCAGATAATAATTTAAATGGACAAATAAATGAATTAGATGAAGATGTAGATTGTAATTTTCTCAATCTATTACAAGAAATTACTTCACGAAAATATTTAGTAAAAATAAACATTCAAATAAAGGATTTTGTGATAGATGCAATTGCACTCTTTGACACAGGTGCAGATTTAAACTGTATAAAATCTGATCTAGTTCCTAAAAGATATTGGTTAAAAACTAGTGAAAAATGTAAGTACAGGCCAACAAATCATAAACTTGAAATTAGTAGAAAAACAGATGCAATAATCCATAAATCAAGAATTAGACATAAACACAGTATTTACTATCACCTCAGGTAAATTATTATGGTAATATTTAGGAGTCCATTTATAAATTCTCATCAACCATATTCAGTCTAAGAAGATGTATTAAATTTAAAATAAAAATATTGTAAAGCTTCAATTGGAATTTACAGAAAAAAGCCTAAAAAGAAAACAATTAAAGTTGTTAAAAAGCTCATTCTATTAAAATATTAGAAATAATTCTTTTTGATAAATCTAAAGAAGAAAACTTAAAGATTCGCAAAATAATGGCATATTTAATATAGGGAATTAAAAACCAATTAAATTATTGAAGACATCCAAAATAGAAATTTCAACTCTCAAATTTTATGAAAACAGCATTATGTGCTGATCATCCAAATGCTTGTCTGGGATCGGTAAACAACACATAGTAAACTTACCATATGAAAAGATTTTGATGAAAAAACCATTAAAAAAACTAAAGCTAGACCAATTCAGATGAACCCTGAATTGATTGAGCATTGTAAAAATGAAATCCAAGATTTATTAAACAAAAAATTAATATCTAAATCTCGAAGCCCATGGTCTTGTGCAGCTTTTTATGTAAATAAAAATGCTGAAATAGAACGTGGAGTACCTAGATTAGTAATTAACTATAAACCATTAAACACTGCATTAAAATGGATTAGGTATCCTATTCCAAATAAAAAAGATCTTTTAAAGAAATTATAAAATGCAAATATTTTTAGTAAATTTGACATGAAATCTGGCTATTGGCAAATACAAATTGCCCCTAAAGACAGATATAAAACGACATTTACAGTTCCATTTGGACAATATGAATGGAATGTAATGCCTTTTGGCCTAAAAAATGCTCCTTCTGAATTTCAGAGGATCATAAATGATATTTTTAATCCTTATTCTAAATTTTGTATTGTATATATTGATGATGTGTTAATTTTCAGTACAACAATAGAAGAACATTTTAAACATTTAAAAACTTTCTGCATGATCATTGAGAAAAATGGTTTAGCATTAAGTAAAACTAAAATGGATTTGTTTAAAACTAAAATAAGATTCTTAGGACACTATATAGAACAAGGTATAATTCAACCCATTGAAAGAACTTTAATATTTGGAGAAAAATTCCCAGATGAAATAATTAATAAAACACAACTTCAGAGATTTCTAGGTTGTTTAAACTATGTAATTGATTTTTACCCAAATTTAAATATAAAACCTTTACATAATAGACTTTGTAAAAATGCTCGTCCTTGGACAACTCAGCATACTCAACTCGTAAAAAAGATAAAATCATTAGTAAAAGAAATTTCTTACTTATATATTCCTGATCCTAATGCTTTTAAAATTGTTGAAACTGATGCTTATAATATTGGTTATGGAGGCATTTTAAAACAAAAAATTAATGGTAAAGAAAGAATAATCCAATATACTTCAGGTCATTGGACTTCAACCAATTAAATATCTCTTACCATTAAAAAAGAAATTTTAAAGTAATTGTATTTATAAATTAAATTCCAATCTGTCTTTTAAATAAAAAATTTTTACTTGCGTATTGATTGTAAATCTGCAAAAAGTTTTGCAGAAGGATTCCAAAACCTGCCTTAAACAAATTTTTGCTTCGATGGCAAGCGGTTTTAAGTATTTTAATTTGACATAGAATATATAAAGGTAATGATAATAAATATCTCCAGCTTTCTAACTAGAGAATTCTACAGACGAATGAGAAAGAAGGATAAAGGGAAAGAATTAAACAAGATTCCAGCTCCACAACGTAAACTTTTCTGAGCACTCTGAAGCATAAATTTTTACTTCGTATTGATTGTAAATCTGCAAAAGACGTTTTGCAGAAAGATGTCCAAAACCTTGCCTCTAAACAAATTTTTGCTAGATGGCAAGTGCTTTTAAGTATTTTTGAATTTGACATAGAGTATATTAAAGGTAATGATAACAATATTCCAGACTTTCTAACTAGAGAATTCTTACAGAACAATGGGAAGAAAGAAGGATAAAGAGTTATCAAATCCGTTGATGGCTGTGGATTTGCCAAAAATCCAATATAAATCTACTAGTAATATACATAAATGGTTTGATAAAAATTTTTGAAATCGAAAGTTGAGTATTGTTATAAATATACTAAGGCGCTTGGCAAATTTATATAAAAATTATTATCCTGATAGAATTGAGTTGGTAGCCAACAGACTTGTCGAAACCTCAGGGCCATTATAATAATATATTATTAAGATACTGAATCAGAAACATCAAACATACTTTTGATAAAAATGAATAATTTCTATTCTTCTATTAAAAAATAAAACGCGTCATCCATCCTAAGGATTGGCCCGTATCTTCTTTATAACGCAGTAAAATTTAAAGCATTACATTAAATATATATGATATAATTATTTTGATTATAAAGCAGCGTGGGATAAAGTTTTTTGTCTTCAAAACCCCACAGCTACACATTCATGGTTAATATATTTTGATCAAAATATACGCATTGATTTAAAATTCCCAAATTGGTTTAAACGATGGTGGCAATTTAAAGGAATTTCCGAGGAAATCATTCCTCCTGATATCCATTCTTTGTACCAGTTCTTTAAAACCCATTATAAACCTAAACCTGAAGAAGTTCATATTCCTTCTTTGATGTATTATTGTATGACCTTCTTCACTCCATGGGTATATCAATGGTATTTTGATTATCAGTATGTTTCCAGGAAGCCAAGTATTCCCGATGATAATAAAAAGGACATAAATAAAATGGTGGGATCATTCAAGAATCTCCACCACTAGAACATAAAATCTAGTCAATGGATCCGCAAGTAAATTATCCAGCACATCCTTAAACCAGCTTTAACCTATGCCCATACATTAGCTATCAAGGATAACCCCCAGTATTGGTAATCCAAAAAGCCCAATTTCAGGCCCGGTTAGCTGGCCAAGCCAAAACACCAGAAGAATATAGATTGATCTGTCAGAGATGTCGTTGAACACTCTCAACCAGTTCAAATCAGCCCATAAACCATCCACCAGTAAAGCAAAGTGCATCCTCCAGTAAATCTTCAAACAGCTACACACCATAAAAGCAAGGTAAAATCGTTCTTACCATCATCCTCATCATCTAGTTCATCTAGTGACGAAAGTAAAGACAGCGATATCATAAAAATCCAAAGTAAAGCAGGTAAAAAAGAAAAAGAAAGAAAAAAGAAGTTAAAACAGAAAGAAAAGATGAAATAGAAAAAGAATTAATAAATGAAATCTCAAAAATAAAAAAATTAATAAAAATGAAACAGATATTAAAAACTTATACTTTTGAAGAATTAAAACATGAATATTTAGAGTATAAAATTAATATTCAAAATGGCATTAAATTCTTTGATTGGTATAAATTAATTAAAGAACATAGTTCTAATAAACGTTTCAATCCAATTATAGTAGGAGCTAAGAGTCTAGAATCAAAATTAATTAGTCCCAGTACTCCACCAGAAACATCTATATTTACTAAAAAACATAAGAAAAAATCGATTAAAAAATCGTATAAAGATTTAACGTGTTATACTTGTCACCAACACGGACATACATCTAAAGTGTGTCAAAAGAACCCATTGTCTAGAATACATAAAGAATTAAATAAACTCGATAAATATTTAGATCCATTAAATAAAGAATTAGATAAAATCACTAGCGAATTAAAAGACTTTACAACAGCAATATTCAAACCTTGTCACACATCCCAGCACCAACTAAAATATAAACCTAAAAAGGATTATACAACTGTCACTTGTTATCATTGTGGTAAAAATGGACATACATATAAATTTTGTAAAGTTTTACTTAAACAAAATAAATTAAGTAGTGCGGATTTAATAAAAGCAAAACAAATAATAGATGATACTGTAAACGATAACGAAAAAATTCCATCTCATACTTTTAAACCATATCAAATGTCTAAAACCAGTCAAAATGAATTTGTAAACAAATTAAAAGATCAATTAAGTAAACTTGAGGTTCGTTCAGAAATTACTCAACAAGTAGCACCTGACACTCCTCAAACATCAAGAAATATAAATAATTTAGAAGAAACTTCTAACTCTGAAGTTAGTGAACCTGACTCAGAAGATGTAAAACAATTTGAACTGAATCCTGTAAACCATCATAGAGAAATAGTAAATAGAGCACCAGACCTAGGTAGCTGGTACCGCAGTTGTCACGATCTTGAGTGCGATAACCAGTCCCCTCTCGCTTAGGACCTTCGGACACCTATAGCAGCCAGGAATTTCGATTTGTTGGTATCAGAGCAAGAATTTAGCTGGGTTCACCTATTCTTGTTGGTATCAGGAATGGATTATATACCATTGATATACCATTGATATACCCAAGAGCCCAAATTTTTAAGCTGGTCCCTGAATAATCAAAAATTATATATATTATATAATATATATATTTAAAAAAATCCTACAGTGCAAATAATAAATTTGAGACAGTCCTATGCAAGTATATATGCTTGGCATACATTGGCAATTCAAAGAGTTTCAACTAGCATACAAAGAAAAACATCTGACAATGTCTTTGAAAGACTTATTGCATTTGCAGTGTATTATTTCATTTGTTTTTTGTCATAATATATAATGTTCTTCCTACTGAACAAAACAAGAAAGATGGCCAAACCTAATTGCTTGCTGATTTAAATATAAGAAGATTAAAATAAATTTAGTAAAAGAAATTTTAGTTGAGATTAATGTTTTCGCCATTGTCTTTATTGGGAAATGTCTAAGAAAAACTGTACCACCTATGGTTTTGTTTGCCTTTTTCTTTTCTTTTTTATTTTTCACTGCTAGGTTAACCTGAGATTGTAGAGTCTATTAAAGAAAATAGAGTATCTACGGTTTTGAAATTATTGCTCTGAATTTGAAGTTGAAGAAGGCCCCACCTGATAGAATTTTACTCAATGCAGAATAAAATTTTAAAAATGAAGTTAAAAAATTTATTTCATTTGGTTAATTTTAATTACGAAATAAATGAATGTACCATAAATATAGGAGTTTTTATAAAAATAAATATACATTTCTAGTAATTTATATTTATAACACTTTTTGCATAAATAAATATATATAACATTCGATTTATAAAAAAAAAATGTATGTAATGTTCAATCTGTTTTATCCATTTAAAATATATATAAAACGTTGGATCTGATTTCAGAATACTTTTGTTATAGTACTCAAAATATAGATATAGATATAAATATAAATAAATTAAATTCCAAAAACTTCATAAAAAATGAAATTTGTAATTTTTTTATAAAAATTAATTTTTTTTTTCAAATGTACATAAAAAAAAAAGAGGAGCCTTGATTCTTAACAACCCAATTATACTCCATTATAGTATTTTAACTTCATAGTTTTTGCAATAACAAATTTTAAATTTTGAATATTAGAAATGAAAAGATTCATAATCGAAATTTGATAACATTTTTTTATAAATTAAATACGTATAAATAATAAATAGATCATATTACCATTTCATCCACGAAGCTACATGGTTGAAAAGACATTTAACCTCCTTCTCTTTCAAAAAAAAAAAAAAAAAAAAAAAAAAAAAAAAATTTTACAAGGTTAAGATTTGAACTTTGTCCAGTGAAAAATTTTAATCATTTTTCAACCATCTTTCCTCCTTTCCCTTTTTAAGATTTTCACTTAATTAAATTCTATATTGTTTTGCCCCCTTAACTTTAGATCCCAACTTCAATTTTTTTTTATTAAAAATAATAAACTAAGCTAAATTAAATCACAAAATTCCTAATCACATAAAAATATTATTTTTTTCCGATCAATCATGTTAATCTTTTCACTTATTTGAAGAGTGGGAGGTCTCGAGTTCGAATCTTTTACACTATAATTATTTTCATCAATTTGGTACGCTAAGGAGAAGGTTACCCCTGTTGTATAGCCCACAGTATTATTTCCGCCCATAAAAATATCTAATGAATTAAAAAAATTATTTTTTTATAATTTCTCTTTATAACAATTCAACAAATCAATAATAGATTTATGAAATTCTCATTGTACTTTTAGCATCACAATTTACTAAGCCTTGAAACTTTAAAATCTAATTATGCTTTATTTTTGAAATTGTTGTACTGTTATAAAATATTTTATTCACTTAAAAAATTAGTGACCTTGTTATTTTATTTTATTAATTCACATACAAAGGGTTTTTCTGATAAATTTTATTTAATTTAAATTAAAAGAGAAAAGTTGGAAGGGAAACAAACAAAGGTGGGGTTTAAGAGGACAAACAAAGCAAAAGACAACAGTGTTTTTGATGTAGCAAGACTATAAGAGGGACTGACTTACAAAGGACAAGAGAGATGGAGGGAAAAAGAGCTGGAATCCCCTTTTTAAAATACTTCACCTTTATTAACACTGTTTCAGTACACATTTTTAACTGCTCTTTGCCTTTGCTAGTTTGCTTTTACATTTACTTGGTTACCATAAATTTTAAAATTACATTTTTTTTTTGTCAACCATTTTTTTTTTAAAAAAAAAAAGGTTTTGGCTACAGTATTAGTACAGGACTTCATATATAATGTCATTAATTATGAGGTCACCTCACCTTCACCATCTACAAGTAGACTTGGACAAGGTTTTTAATGGAGTAAAACTCAATTTTATCCTTGAACTTTAGAGTAAAAATTAATCTTTTGTATAATATATTTCTAAACTTGCACCTAAAGAATAGATGGCTCAATTTTTTTAAAAAAATAATTTTTGGTATTTTAGCTAATAAAATTTATTTAAAATTTTAAAATTACGAAAGAAAAAATTATCTAAAAATATAAAAATAATTATAAAAATTAAATTTCTTGTCTTTGATTTGAAAAATTGAAAATCAGAAAATGCTTGGTTATATTAAATATTTGGTTTGAAAAATATTTATTATTTATTTTTAATTTTTTTAACTATATTTGATTTAAATTAAATATTCATATATATTTTTTGATTTTAATCCTTTTGGTAACGAAATTTTAAGTATATATATACTATATATATATATATATATATATATATATATATATATATATATATATATACTTTAGAAATATATACTTAGAAAATCAGGACGTCATTGCACTACTTGTCAAAAATATGACCGTGTACCCAGGAAACCTTTTGCAGAGCTACAGCCTTTAGGTTTGGCCTGGCTTTTTGCTCAATGGGGGATAAACATACTAGGACATTTTTCTATAACTACTGGGCAAAAAAAGTTTGTAGTAGTTACAATTGATCACTTCTCCAAATGGGTGGAAACCGAGACCCTCAATACTATTACCCCAGCTCGGGTTATTAGCTTCTTTAAGAACAGTGTGATATTCAGGTATGGCATACCCCATAAACTTGTCACTGATAATGATAAATAGTTTGACTCAAGAGCTTTCAAATCCTTTTATAAAGACTGACGCATTGAGCTCCATTTCACTTCGATAGCGCATCCTCAAACTACTGGCCTTACCGAAGTTACAAATGGAACCATTCTACAAGGCTTAAAGAAGAGGCTAGATGGGAGAAAAAGCTAACTGGGTAGAAGAATTAAACAGTGTGCTATGGCTTACAGGACCACACCTTAGCAAGCGACAGGAAAAACCCTCTTCTCCCTTGGCTATGGGACCAAGGCAGTGGTGCCAATAGAAATAGGTATTTCCAGCAAAAGAATAGGGGAATTCGTCGATCTTGATAGTAATGAGAGTCTGAAAATCAACCTAGACCTTGTAGAAGAACTTAGAGAAGATACTACAGTCCGAGCCAAGGCGTGCAAGCAAAGGATGAGAAGGTACTTCAACAGGTAGGTTCAAAATAGACAATTCAAAGAGGGAGATAGAGTATGGCGAAAAGTGAAAATAACCAAAGGCTCAGCAGGGGTAGGCAAGTTAGGGTAGAACTGGGAAGGCCCCTATGAAGTCTCAAAACAGCTAGGCCCAAGCACATATAAGCTTAGGAAGATTGAAGGAGCTGAACTATCTCAGATATGGAATGCAGACAATCTAAAGAGGGCATATTGTATTTCCACCCAATAAGATGTAAAGTAACTTTATATTTGACTAATAAAGAGACCTCATGTTTTTTCACTTAACGCATCATGCCTTAATAAGGATAAGAAAGACATGATGCCTTAAGTTTTTCTTGAAGGATCTTACTAAGAAATGTTTTAACATTCTTTTTAGTTCTCTAGTTCGGACCTAAGCGGTCCCTTTAACTAAGTCCATCAGTTCAGACATATATAATTCTATTAGTTCAGACCTAGGTCCGATCCTTTAACTAAGTCCATCAGTTCAGACATATATAATTCTATTAGTTCAGACCTAGGTCCGATCCTTTAACTAAGTCCATCAGTTCAGACATATATAATTCTATTAGTTCAGACCTAGGTCCGATCCTTTAACTAAGTCCATCAGTTCAGACATACATAATTCCATTAGTTCAGACCTAACCAGTCCATAACTTAGTCCATCAGTTTAGACATATTCAATTCTCCATAACATATTTACAATAGTCATCAAGTTCAGATTTTCATTCCCTGGGTTCAAATTTCTTAAACATCCTATACTGAAAGAAGGAAATAACTCCAACAAAACACTTAGTTCATAATGTGGGCATAACATAAAACAAAATACTATCAAAATTACTTAGAAAGAAAAAGAGCATGACACGTAAAGCAATTAAAAAATATCTCTTCATTGAAAATGCAAAAAATATTACAGGAGTTGTTACAAATATTCCTTACATAAAGCTAAGTACAAAGGGATTTATCTTGTGATAATTGGTCTCTTCCCTCAGTGGCGAGTTTGTACTAGCACCTCGCCCTTCTAAAGAAACAGCATGAATATCAGCTGAAACCTCAGTCCCCACCTGAGGAGAAAGCAAACCATCCATATTCAGATCTTGCAATAAAGGTTCATCCCTAAACTCTTCAATATCCCCATTTCCTCATCATCAGATACATTTCCTCCACCCAGCTCTAATCCTGCTTTGGATCTCAAGCCTTTAGTTCAGTTGTTATGTTAGTCCTAAGGCTCAGGCAAGCCTTGGCTAAATCCTCCTCCATCAAACCTTCTTGAGCCCAAAGCCTCTGAATCTCACCTTTCGGCTCTTCATTTTTTGCCGCCAAAGGCTAAATCTTTTCAGTCTGAGCTCAAAAATCTTCCTGCAGTTCTTCGTGCTTAGTGTCCCAAGCAGCAAGCTTGACCTTATGCTGAGCCTCTTTCTCCTTCAATTGAAGAATTCAGACTCTTTAAGGCTTCCTCTAGCTTAACCTTCTTCACCTCCATTTTCGTATATGCCCCTTCAATCTTTTAATACGAGCAAAACTGAGATTGTTAACATTAATCCCCTGAAAGAGGCTCTGGTTGGCGAGGTCCCTGATACCTAGATCATCCAGGCACTCAAATTGATGGGCATCAGCAAGGAAAAGGCAATGCCTTGACATCTCCCTATTCGGTTGGTCATTCTGCAAACTACAAGCTGACACATATTTTTGCATAAAGTGGGCTCGTATGTTGAAGGAATCAATAGGTTAAGAAGGAAGAGGAGGAGGTGCAGGAACCGACAATTCCCGAAGTCTTTTCTTGCTAAGCTCGGTTGAAGGACTGGTGGGAGGAAGCTCGACATTGGCAGGCTCAGAAACAACACCAGCATTATCTGCTGGAGGATCAATTATCACTAGAGGAGCCCCTTTGTCCGATCTGTCTGACCCGGCTTTCTTCTTCATCACCTCGGCAATTTGTGCCATTTTGAGGTCTTCACCTTCTTAGGGGCCATCTCTACACAAAAACAAATAGAAAAAAATTAAAGAGTGTTAGTACAAGGAACCAACACATAAGCAAATAAGGGCGAGGCTTACCAGAAGGGGAAGGGTTAGGTCTCATAGG
The DNA here is from genome assembly GCF_014843425.1 of Jatropha curcas. The sequence continues at coordinate 2,208,298 of NW_023591598.1, read as the reverse complement.
CCTGTTAGGGGAATAGATTGGATAACCCTCGGTAATCACCTGCCTTAGGTTCACAAATCTTAGTCCCTTAGCCTTTATTAGCTCCACATATCACCGATAGTCGAGGGTGGGTGAGGTAGGAATATGACGAAATGGATCTTCAGATCACTGGTTTGGCACGTTGAACCCGCCTGGTCGGTTAACAAAAATATTTAAACTTTATAATTCTTCAAAAAGGAAATCTTAGATCTCTTGGAAAAGCCATTGCAATTGTTCCTCACTTAAAGAAAACAGTGGTCCTCATAGGGGTGAACATAAAAGTGATAAAGCTCTCGAACTGCTCGAGCCGTCAAGTCATGTCCATCTTGGAGAGCCAACGTCGCTATGCCACACAGAAACCTCAAACCATTAGGGTGTAATTGGCTAATGGTGATGTCGTAATTATTAAAAAATGATCTTAGAGGTGCAGACAAGGGAAACCAAACCCAAGATCAGAAACTTTCCTTATACATCATGATAGAATCATCATCCAACGGCTCAATTACACTCATATTCTCCGAGGGTCTAATTAATTTGTACTCTGGCGCAATATGATACATAAAATATATGTCTGACAGCTCGCCTTCGTCAATATCAGACTGTACGTCGATGATCCTAATGTTCTCCTTCTTGCCTTTGGCTTCGCCCACCCCCAAGTCAATATCTCCAGTATTTTCATCACCAAACTGATCAAATGATACTTGAACATCCTCATCACTAGAGGAACCCATAATTCCAACCAATGAAAAGGGAAAGAAGAAAAGGACAAACACAAAATTTTAAAAACTTACTTGGATAACTTAGAGAGAGAGAGACAGGTCTAGAGAGAGATGCTCTGACGATCAGGAAGTGAGGAGTGAAGCAAATGAGATAAGAAAGGGGCCTTATATAGAGAAGGCGAGGTACTGAAAGGTCACCACATTAAATGAAGGAGACGTTTGAATTACCCCTAGACAAGCGAACCAATGCCTCGTTTCCCTTAAAAGCAGCTGTCCTCGATAACATAAGCAAATATAAAACCTATATTGAAAAGACGCTACAGTAAAAATAATAATAATCCTTTCTTTTAGACATAAATGACAAAAAACTAAAGGGAGACTACTCATAGCATATAATAATAAAATATATAAATAATAATAATAAATGATATTAGACTCCTAAATAAACTCCAACTAACAGATAAACTAGGACTCATGCTATCCTTATCCAACTATAAACTATATCTCCATCAATATAAATACTCTCAACAAAACCTAAAAGGGGCTAATTCACAATTCTTTTACTTTCAAAAATTCTAAGATTTTAGTGTATATATATATATATATATAGATTATGCAACACTTGATTTTTGTACAAATTGTATATTGTTCCAAGTTTAGGAGGAAAATTGATTCTTATTCCTCTTAATTTGGTCACCTATTGTAGGTTGAACCAATCTGAATCAAGGCTAAAAAATGGTAAATTGACTTTCCACACTGAAATTGAACCAAACTGACTCGAATCCGAACCAGTCAGTTCGGTTGGGTTTTACCATTTCAGGTCAATTTTAAGCCATAACTGATTAGTTTCTACAAAATCGAGTCGAATCACTAATGACTTCAGTTCAAATTGACTAACTTAATAATGGTGCATTAATGCATTAATATCACTAACGCATTGATGGAGCTGAATCACTAATGCATTAATATCATTGGTGCATTTCAAGAATTTGAAAATAATGAATTATTAAAAGATTGTATTTTTCAATGAAAAAGAAATGGTTAAGTTACTTTTAAAATATTTCATTCCTTTTTTTTGTTGCTAGTTTTTTTATCCTATATGCAAATTTAACATTTTATGCTATTATTTAGATCTTTATTATGAAATGTTAAATTTTGATGTAGAAGATAGTATTAATGTAAATGTAATAATAAATGAAGTTAGAAAAAAATATTATTGATTGATATATTGAATTTGTTCAATTTTGTGATTCATCTACTTCTAATTTGTCTCAAGTTCATAATCAATCATTGGTAACTAGAAGGGTATGTGTTGCTCAATGGCAATTATTACAAAGCAAAAAGGACATAGATGAACTGGTTCCGATTTTATTCCCGAGCTTGACAGTATCTTAATACTGTTTTCATGTTTGGTCAGTTTTGTAGCTAACCACTTTTCAATATTAGATTAGTGGAGTTGTCATGTCAATATATTTTCAACCCTTGTACTAATAGCAAAACAAATTTTAGTAGCACGATTCTCAACTGTTGCGGTTAACAAACTTTTAATACAGGGAAAAACATACTAGATGAAACACGGTCTAAGATGATAACTGAATCAATAGAAGCACAAACATGCTTGGATGATTCGACCAAGGCCGAATTGAGGGCACAAGAAAATATCAAAAAAGAAAGCGAAGATTTATATAATCATTTTGGTGGTCCTCAATGGGAACATCTACTGGTGCCAATGAGGGATGGAAGTAAGATGGCTATTTTAGGATACCCGCTCCACTCCAATCCGTTTAATGAGCATACAAATGTTACAAATGGGTTTTAGACGGATATGGATAGTGAAATTACTACTACAATGGAAACAGATAAGGTACGGGTATGAGACTGTGGGTACCCGCAATCCATTACCCGCTATAATAAATAGTTTTGCCATGCGTATTCGCAAGTTCCCTACCCATTTATTAGAAAAAATGCAATTTAAATAAGTTTGGCTTTTGATAGTTTAAAATTTGCAGATACTCTACTCTTTAAAGAGTACTTTAAACGGGTTTGAGACGGATATAGATAATAAAATTTTAAACAGATTCAGACATAGGTATTTAAATGGATATTTAAAATAGTTTAGGACAGATATAGATAGTAAAATTTTAAACCGATATGGGCACAAATAGTTCAAAATTCACGCTTCCATCCTTAGTGCCAACAGAGATTAAGTGAGATAAAGAGGTAATATTGATATAAAATAAGTTAGAATTATGTGGATTTTGATTTCTTTAAACCCTAAGAGGATATGTAGGCAATTTAATTTATTTTTTGAATTTCAGCTATTTTTGCTCTAATTTAGTTTAGTCGAGTGTGATTTAGAAATTTGCTCTAAACAGTGAACATTTCTAAGTAAATCTATTTTTAAGGGTTTAAAATTAGGAAATTTTTTCCTAAACTCCAAGCAAAGCAAATTAAAAAAAAAAGGAATAAAATTCAACTTGCTCTCTAAATTCAAGAACAATATACAATTTGCCCAAAAATTAATTTTTTACACAATTTATCCCTTGAACTTGCACCAAAAGAATAACAAGCTGAATTTTTAAAAATATTTTTAATATTTTTAACTAATAAAAATTATTTAAAATTAAGAAAGAAAAATTATTTAAAAATATAACAATAATTGTAAAAATATTTGATTTTAAAAAATTATTGTATTAGAAAATTATTTGATTATATTGAATAATTGGTTTTAAAAACATTTATTATTTTAATAATATTTTTTAAAATTAAATATTTAATATAAATAATATATTTATCTATTTATTTTGGAGAAAAAATTGGACTTTTGTTCTTGTAGTGCAAGTTTAAGGGATAAATCATATACTTGAGCAAATTGTATATTGCTATTAAAAAATTAAGGAAGTAACTTCAACCTTATTCCTTTAAAAAAATCACATTTTTCAAATCTAAAACTATACTGACAAGAAAAAGCTAAAAGATTTAAAAAATTCCTGAAATTTTATTTTAAACAAATGAAAAAAATAAGCTTTAAATTTAGCACTACTATCATATCACAAAGTGGGCAACCATTTTCAAAAAAAGAATCAAAGCAATTGACTCTTTCAAGTATAAAAAACAACCAAGTAGAACCCAAAAAATGCTCATGAGGCCATTCCCTACCAAACCCTAATTGGAGAAAGAAAAATAAAAGTTTTGGCAGACTCACTTCTTACTCCAAATTACTATTTCTTATGTTTTTCCTCTGAAAGCTATCATCAAATTGTGTATTTCCGTATTTTGCCAGAAGACTTGGTTTCATTTGCACTGAATTGAAAAGAGCCCAAATGGGTTTCATTTGCACAAACATTGACACGTGTACTACTCTACTTGTACAATTTTTTACAGAATAGAAAGGAATGGATGACAGGAACAATATCTACTCATCTTGTCCCACCAACATAAATTTGTTTTTTATTGTTTGTTTGATCTAAGTCATAAACTATTTTTCTTCCAAAAAAATATAATTAATTTCTATTTAATTTTTTATTGAAAATGATATCGACTATTAATATAAAGTTTAGAAAAATATATATAAAATTAATTGTTTAAAATATATTAATTAATTTTTCTTTAATGTATGAAAATAAAAATAAGTCTATTTTTATAGAACAAAAAGAGCATTGAACATTTCTATCTATATCTATATAAATATATAAAATATGAATCCAATATGATGATGTGGCACAATGTTAAGAAATGTAATTGCTTACGTGGCTTTTTTTTAGTTTTTTATTTGATTATCTAATTTTAAAAAAACTAAATTATAAAACTCTTCATTTTGTATTTTCAACAAATTATTATCCGTAACAATTATTTTTTTTATTTCTTTTCAATAATTAATAAACTACATAATGAGTTTATTGTATTAATAATAAATTCATTGCTTATCCTAAAAAAAAATTCATTGCATTTATTATTTGTTCAATTCAGCTATATATATTCTCAATTTTTTCACTCATAATAATATATGATTGTTAAAAAATAATGTTATTTAAAATTCTTCAAAAAATATAAAATTGTACCACGCAACGCATGGACATTTTAACTAGTTTTTATAATAGTTAAAAGTGGTTTTGTGTGCGTGTTGATTTTGATTGATGGATATGAAAAATTTAACTTAGACTCGGTTTGTTTCTTAAAAATAATTTATCTCTGGAAAATATTTTCCAAGGAAAATGTTTTCTATGAAAAATATTTTCCAAATGATGTGTTTTTCATTGTTTGGTTGTATTATTGAAAATTAGTTTAAAATATTAAAATTTTTAACTCATAATAATAATAATAATAATAATATAAAATTCATTTTTTTAATTTTATTATTAAATATGACAATAATTTAAAAGAAAAGTAAATTATAAAAGTCTTCGGTGACTGTGGTGGTAGCGCCGGTGGAGAACAGTAAATGGTGGTAATGATTACTAATGATTAATAAATTAAAAATATAGATTTATAAATTTATAATAAGTTTGCCAAAATCTGGAAAATATTTTACGCTTTTGAAAATTAGAAATCATTTTCCTTGAAAATGACTCAAGTTTCTTTTGACCAGGAAAATATTTTTCATTGACTTATTTTCCTGAACACCCCAAATAACGGAAAATTATGAAAAATATTTTCTTACAAGTTATTTTATGGAAATAAACTAGCCTTAATATTTACGGAATTATATATATTTCATTATTTGGTTTGGAAATAAAAATTTATTAATTATAAAAGTATTTTTAAAATAAAATTAAACGGTTTGAATTTCTTCGTTACTAAAAAAAAAATAATATAATTGAGAAATAATCTTTAAAAAAGAAAATCTCTTTATACAACCGGGGCCACAAATTTGGCAAATTAATACAATCTTCAAATTTCATTAATCAAAAATTCCAACAATTCAAATACACCCTTTTAGCTTATGCTTTTTTTTTTTAAAAAAATATTCATAAAAACATATATATGCAAGTAATGTTTATTTATTAAAAGAAAAGGTAATCTTTTACAACTCAAAGAAAATATAAGAAATAATTTTTGTCATGAATCTATTTTTCCTAAATAAAAATTTATAAAACTTAAAATCAAAATGCAGTTAAATCAAACACCTTAAATTTTTAAATATATATATTTGGTTTTGGGAATTAATTTATTTATTATAAAGTATTTTAAAATAAAATTAAACGGTTTTGAATTTTCTTCGTTACTTAAAAAAAAATTAATATAATTGAGAAATCTTTTAAAAAAGAAATCTCTTTATACAACCGGGGGCCACAATTTGGCAATTAATTACAATCTTTTCAAATTTCGATTTAACAAAAATTTCCAACAATTTCAAATACAACCCTTTTTGCTTTTATGCTTTTTTTTTTTTTAAAAAACATATTCATAAAAACATATATATGCAAGTATGTTTTATTTATTAAAAAGAAAGTAATCTTTTTTAACAACTCAAGAAATATAAGAAATAATTTTTGTCATGAATCTTTATTTTCTAATAAAAATTTATAAACTTAAAAATCAAAATTGCGGTTAATTCCAACACTTAAATTTTAAAATATAATATATATAATATATATATATATAATATATATCTCATTTGTGGGTTCCAAAACTCAATAGAGAATTATATATCTGCATTTGTGGGTCCAAACTCCAAATAGAGAATGAAAATTGACATGTGTACTTGCATAGTGATCAAAAACATAAACACAGTTATACATGTAACATTGCTGCGGTGGAAGGGAAAGGGATTGCTGATGGTAACAACACCTATTATCACTTTCTTTTATTTCACAAAATTTAGCAATGGGGAGTCAGAACCTCACGTGGGAACTGAGTGCCACTTTTAAAGTACAAATATTACTTCACTGTTTCTCTTTAATGGAAGCAGGAGTAGTCCGCTCGAGAGGACTCGGAATTTGAGCCCCTCATTTTTGTGAAAAGATTAACTACTCGATCACTTAATTTTCAACGTTAAATAAATACTTTAACATTTAACATTTTAAAGAGATTAATTAAATTTTTAAAAAATTATTATTTCGTCCTTGAATTTTGATCAAATTAATAGTTTCGTTCATATATTTTGATAAAATTACTGCTGGAGAAAGATGCCGCCGTTGGAGAAAGATATCGTCTATTACCGCTGTCATCTTTTCTTCCATTTATTAAAGAGCTAATGTCTTTTCTTATCATTTAAAGTTAAATAATTAATTAAAACATTATTTTTATAGAACATTTCTAATATAAACTGTTATCAATTAAAACCTAATAACTAGCTGTTACTAAAATAGTTAGTATTGTCCAAGAGACTCTTACTAACTATTCATTTTCTCAAGTTTAATCAGTATTTATTATTATTTTTAAAATAGTATTTATTATATAGTTTATAAACTTTTAAAAATTATCAATTATTTAGTTCTTTTATTTGAACAAAAATGATTATGACTTAATGATTAGACGAGGACAATCCAAGTCGCCATAGCTTATCTCCCCTAAAATACTTTTACCTTATTTAAATTCTTCTCCAGTTTTAAATTCTGCACATTTTAAACATATTACTTAATATTCTAAAAAGGTATTACTTAACATTCTGCTGAATGCATGAATTCACCTTTATATTTTTTTTATAAAAAAATTTTATAGCATCTTAATTTTTACGTCTCAACTTATAAAATTACATTTACTAAACACTTCAACTTGTAAAATTTAACAGATAAATATTTATTGGATAATAAAAAATGTGAAAATTATTATTCCGAAAGTTGCACTAACTATATATCAAATCAATATTTAAGAAAAACATATAAAAATAAACAATCATAAAATTATTGTTGTAGTATTATAAAAAATCCTTAAGTTTATAAATGTAATAGGTTTCTCTCAAAATTTGAGGTGCTACAAAATTTCTTGCAAAAAAATACGAGAGTGAATTTATGCATGTGGCTGAAAACATTCATATCATCAACATCCATCAATTCGCATCTAGCATGCATCCTAGCACATATATTGTAACATCCCTTCCCGGTCCACCCGTAAACCGGAATGAACCGAGTCGAGACGCTACAATCTGGTTGACTCTATGTCCTGTCATGTCCTTCATGCTGATATTCATTAATGTTTTACTGACTATACTATCATGCTGTTGCTTTCTACATTCAGTACTGTGCTTAATATTTACCGACATCTATTTACTAGTGTCAAAATGAATGGGCCCAACTATAAGCCCTGTACTTTTGCCATGATAATATACCACAGAACCAAAATATCAAAATGAGTAGTTACCCTAAAGACTGGGTCTTCAAAAGATGAACGACAACAGTTGTAAAGATGACTCTCTACGGTCCAGACCAAAACCTGCGAGTTAAAACAGGTAACCCGCTGAGCAAATAAAGCTTAGTGGATATCTTAACTTCATAAGAATTAAATAAATAAGCATGTAAGCACACATGTCATTATACTTTCATGGTCTTACCTGCTGTTCATTATGCTATATGAATTATGCAATTTTTATTAAACATCGTATAATTTATAAATAACACAATTTTATAACATATAATTGAGAAATAATATAATCTCCGAACTGTATGGCTCCATAAGGTTACAGTGAAACCGAAGAAATAAGAAGAACTGTATGAATACTGTATGAAACTGGATGAATACTGGATGGCTGGGCTGATATGGCCCATATATAATCATATCCACTCAACGACCCTCAACGGCCTATAGCCTGAGTACCAAACTGTATGGGACGCAGATCTACTATCCTATGTCGCGACATAGCCTTATCTATGTGGTTTCTACCTAACCTCAGTAGAGCATATCATGGAGCATATTATCGGTATTTCAAGAATACAAAACAAAAGCATATTCAATTCTTCATCAAATTCATAACCCATGTTGTTTACCTGTTTGCTGTCTCATTCTTTCATGCTTTAAGAGGATAGCATAGATAAATCGAAGTAAAAGCACACAAGTGATAATTTGCATGGAAATCTAATTGATGCACCCGTGAGGCAACTTGTACCAATCCTTAGATAACTTAATTTCTACTGGTCAGTTTAAGGAATTTATTGCTGTTAATTTAACTCAACTCAGAAGGTTCAAATTCAGTGGTAAATCTTAGGCTACATGAAGCTACATATACATCCCAACATCATTTCTAATGTAACCTTGAAATCTGACAGGGCAGCCTGCACATGTTTCACAAATTCTCAAATTCTAGCATAACTCTATATTCAGAAGTCCAATTGCAGTAATTCTAAATTCTATTGTTAGCTAACACATTACAAATTTGTCTTTTCTACCACATCTCTTAATTACATTGGTAAGGTAGTTCAAATTTGGAGCCAAAGTAGCAACTTGCCAGTTGCCAGCTATTTGGTTTCCAGCAGCTGCAAGTTACTATCTATTTTGGTCACAGCTTCTCAATTTATAACTCCAATTTAGGTGATTCTACATTCTATGGTAGATAACCACATCTGGCTACAAATTTGTCTTCTTACCAACATCTCTTAATTACGTGGTAAGGTAGTCAATATATTACGAAAATTTGAGCAAAACTTGCCAGTCCGTCCAAGATGTTTGATTTCCAGCCTTTTGCACAGTCCTGGCTATTTTGGTTCATATCTTTCAATTTATAACTCAAATTACGGTGATTTCAAAAAAACTATGGACCAGCTAAAACATAGCTAGGAACCACATAATGCTTCTATACCACTTCCTAATATTCCATCCGTTAAACAAGGTCAAAATCAGGGTGAAGTTTTACTGCGTCAGTGTCCAACAACTTTGGTCAGCATTGAATTCCAATATCTACTTCATTCATTCAATTCATCCCATTGCATTACACATTTACAGACCTCTTAATTCAAACACTTCAGTATATATGTTTTCATTATCCAACACACATACATAAGTATTCCATGCCAAGAAATGTAAAACTAAAAGAAGATAATCAACCTTCAACCAAAGAGCTTTAAAGTTCTTCTTAGCTTCCTTTTCCTTCTATTTAGAGCTCCCCTCTTCCTATACATAATAACTCTTATTAAATCATTCTTAAAATATCCAAAAAAAGTATGACTTTAGAAAAAGCTTTAAAAAACTTTTAAACCTATATATTTTAAACCCCATCTGGAGATAAGAGTTCATATAGTTGAAATATATAGTGTTTTAAATCAACTGAAAATTGATGGGGAAAAAGGAAGGAGATTTGAAGAGAAAGAGAGGAAGAAACAGGAAGATGAGATGAAGACGTGAAGATGAAGTGAAGAAAATGAAGAAGCAACTGAAATTGGAAGTTCGTATACTTTCCCAAAACTATCTCTTTAATTGTATGGTACATACCAATTATACCTACATTTCTACATGTTTACATTTTAATACCCTCACTTAATATTTTAGTGCAGTAAGGTCCTACTCCTTATATACTTTAATCTTTTTGTTTTATTGCAAGTAGTCCACTGCTTCTTACTATTTAAAGTTAAATTCCCATTTCTACCCCACTCTGGAGTTAAATTGGCTCGAACCGGCGTTTTTAGTTCGGCCCGACTCGAACTTCGACTCTAGCAACGACTCGTTTCAGTAGGAGTGTCACAGCTTCTACCTCCTAAATAAAACTTCGTCCCGAAGTTTACCTGTTTGTGAACAAATGGCGGATACTTGTTGCGCATGATTTTCTTCAGATTCCCAAGGTTTGCTTCTTTCTGTTTTTATTATTCTCCAAAGAACTCTTTTACCATTTGCTTTTTCTTGTTTCGAATTCTTTCAATTTCTCTGGCTAGGATCTGAACTGGTTCTTCTATCTAGGTGAAATCTGGCTGTATTTCAATCTCTTCTGCTTGATACACGTGTATGATGGGTCTGATTGTCTCCTTAAAATGATAATGGAAGACATTATGAATGCGCGAATTCTAATGTCGAGGTTAACGCTAGCGACTAGGCTAATGGTCCTCACGTTCAACAATTCTCGTATAGACAATGAACGAGACTAAGCTTACCCTTTTTCTTTCCAAACTTGGATCTTTTTCAACGGTTGACACTTTTAGAAAATACTTTATCACAAACCGTATTTACTTCAATTGTCCTTTTCCCCTTTAAAATTCAGACTTTAGGATTCTGTCGATCACTTGCTTCTTTCAAGCCGTTTTCTGATGATTTCTGATGATTTCCACTTTCTCTTCTGTTTCTCTAACCAATTCTGGACCCAAAATCTTCTTCTCACTAAGTTCTGTCCAACACACAGGTGTCCTACATTATCTGCCATACAACGCTTCATATGGTGCCATCTTAATGCTCGATTGATAGCTGTTATTGTAGGCAAATTTCATGAGATGTACATATCTGTCCCAGCTGCCTTCAAATTCTATAACACATGATCTCATCATGTCTTCCAGTATTTGAATGACTCTCTCTGACTGGCCATCTGTCTGAGGATTAAATGCAGTGCTGAAATGCAGTTTCGTTCCTAATGCGTCCTGTAGTTTACCCTAGAACTTCGATGTAAACCTTGGATCACGATCAGATATAATGGAGATGGAACTCCTGCAGTCGAACTATTTCTACTACATAAATTTCTGCTACTTGTCCAAGAGATTCCATTCCTGACTGGTAGAAAGTGCACAGACTTGGTTTAATCTGTCAACCATTTACCCATACGCATCATGCTTCCGCTGCGTTTGAAGGTTAATCCGGTTAAACAAAAATCATCGTGATCTGATTCCCATTTCCATGTGCATGTTATTGATGAAAGCAACCCAGCTGCGCAAATTGATCGTTCTGCTTTTTACTTGTTGACATGTCTTGACATGTCAAACATCTTGTTACAAAATTTCCAATGTCTTTCTTCATGCCCGGCCACCAATAGCCTTTCTTTAAATCTTGATACATCTTAGTACTGCGTGGATGCATTGTATATGGACTGTTGTGAGCTTCATGCAAAATCTTCTGTCTGATCTCCCCTTTCTGTGGTACAGCAACTCTGTCTTCATAGCATAATACTCCACTGTTATCCAATCTGAATTTCCCACCATGGTCTTCCTGTACTTGTATAACCCATAATGCTATTTGCTCATCTTTCTTCTGTGCTTCTGCAACTTCCTGAACCCAAGATGGTTGTACTTGCATCTGTGCTAGAATAGCTCCCTGCTGTTGCAACTAATAGCTCCCTGCTGTTGCAACTCCATGCTGATTCTCATTGAGCTCAAAGCATAAAATGATTTTCGACTAAGGGCATTAGCTACCACATTAGCTTTACCCGGATGGTAATTAATGACATAATCATAATTAGCCAGAATCTGCATCCACTTTCGTTTTCTTGAATTCAAGTCTTTCTGTGTCGGTAAATGCTTTAAACTCTGATGATCAATGTAAATGTAACACTTTTCACCGTATAGATAATGCCTCCATACTTTGAACGCTAGAATAATGGCTGCCAGTTCTAAATCATGGGTTGGGTAATTCAATTCATGTGGCTTTCAATTGTCTGGAGACTAAAGCGACCACTTTACTGTCTTGCATAAGTACACATCCTAACCCAGTATGAGAGGATTCACTGTAAATCTCAAATTCTTTACCTGACACTGGGCTGGGTTAACACTTGGTGCTTCAGTTCACTTTTCTGCAGTTTCAAACTCTCGCTGACACTATCATCCCATTGGAATACAACCTCTTTCTTCAACAATTTCTTGTTTAAAGTGATGCAATGATGGCAGAATCCCTTTACAACTTTCTGTAAATAGCCGGCTAACCCAGGAAAACTTCGAACTCTCTATGTGGACATTTCTTGGGTTGGTCTCCAAATTCCATAATTAGCTTCAATTTCTTAGGATTACTACTGATACCCTCTGATACACCACATGTCCTTAAGAAAGAAACTTCTTCCATGCCAAACTCACACTTACTGAGCTGCATACAGCTGTTTTATCCCTCAGTGTCTGAAGTACAATCCACAAATGTTTATTTCATGTTTCAACCTATCTCTTGAGTAGACCAAAATGTCGTCTATAAACACCACCACGAATTGATTCCAGTATTGAATGAAACACGCAGTTAATGGATCCATAAAACGCCGGCTGCACTTCTTGTGAGACCAAATGGGCATACTAAAATATCATAATGGACCTATCGGAGTCCTGAATGCAGTCTTAGAGATAATCTTCTTCCCTTTATCTGCAGCTGATGTATTCCCGACCTAAGAATCGATCTTAGAAAACATGCCTGCACCCTAGTGATCAAAACCAAAAATCGTCGATTCGAGGCAATGGATACTTATTCTTGCAATTGTCAAGCTTGTTTCAAGCTGCTATAATCCAATACACAGTCTGAGTGGATCCATCTTTCTTCTTTACGGCAACTAACACTGCAGCTGCTCCCAAGTGATTTAACACTGTGTCGAATAAAGCCTTTGGTCTATAACTCTGCCAGCTGAATCTTTAACTCTTTTTAGCTCTACTGGTGCCACTTCCTGTAGTGAATGATAGCTGAGTGCTGCTCCAGGATTATTACATCTTGGTAAACTCATTCCCTCCTTGGTGGTAACCCTTGGTAACTCTTTTGGATACGTCTGATCAATCACAACTGTTTTGGTATGTCCTTGCCACTTTTAACTTTTCTTTATTTGCCTGTCAGTGCAATATACCCAATATGCATTCACAACCACCTTCCTGAATTAATCTTTTGCTTGCCTATGGGCTGATATCACCATTACCCCAAAAAAATCTCGCCGTTTCCGTACGCTATTTATTCTTTTTCCTGCTGACTGGTTAATCATTGTGAAGTAGTTCTAATCAATAACTTATTTTCACAAGTTCATTATTTTTCCGCTGCACTTAGAATTCTGTATTTTGTTTTTAAAGCTAAAATTTATAATTTTAGAAAACCCAATTCACCCCCTCTCTTGAGTTGTGCCATACATATACGGGACCTACAGACCACTGTATGGGTTTTTACTGCATCTCCTAAGGGATTACTAACCAAAAGACCCTAACTCACATGCGCAACCGCTAACCCTTTAACCCATTGTTTAGGTATGTTGATGTATGAATGTGATGATTCGGGATCAATTAAAGCATAAACTGTATGATCAAACAAAGAAATCTCACCAACTATGACATCGGGAGCTTCCTCATCTTTCTTGGCTCGCATGGCATAGACCTTGGCTGGAACTCTGGTATCGGGTCTGTCCACAGTCTCTGACTGTTGTCTCTGCCCTCTGGAGGGCTCACCTCTACCCCGACCTCTACCTCTGCCTGCTGTGAACTGTGTAGGAACTTCTGCCCTCTTCGGACAGTCCTTCTTCTGATGGTCTGATGCTCCGCCGCATATCTAGCATCTACCAGTCACCATCCAACAATCTCCACCATGTCGTCTGCCACAATCCTCACAGGGTGGAAAAGTATAACTGTCTGACCCTGCACCTCTACCGGTGCCTCTACCAGCTTCTCTACCTGAACCTCTACCACCACCAACAGAACTAGCCACGACTAATGTTGTTGGCGCGTTAACACCCCTAGTTGTGCCTTGCTAAAGGGAGGCCTAGGACCAGCTGAAGTACTAGCACCTCTGAATCTCTTACTCTCCGGCTGGTATGTACTAGGTACACTCTGAGTCTGGTCTCTCTTCTGTTGAGATCGTTGGCATCTGGTACACTGACTGGCTTGAATCCGCTCTATCTCCTGAGCTGCCTCTACCAAACCTAAGAACTCTCTGAATCTGGAAGCTACCACTCCCACCTGAATCTCATCATTCAGGCCTTCCAGAACTTTTTACACCTCTCTGCCTCCGTAGCCACTATCCGATCACTATACCTGCTGAGTCTGGTGAATTCTCTTTCATATTCTGCAACTGACATTCTGTTCTGCCTAAGGTATAAGAATTCCTTTCTTATTCTGTGTCTGTTCGAACGGTTATAGGAAATAAGAATTCCTTCCTTCTAGCATCAAGATAAGCCTCTGTGATGAACTTTTTCTTGAATTCATCCAAAAAGAATTGCCAGGTACGCTGCTCTGCTGGTAATCTCTGCTGAACAGTATTCCACCATGTGTATGCCTCATCTCTCAGTAATGACGTGGCACAAATCAACTTGTCCTCTGGTGTACACTGTAATTGCTCCAGGACTCTTAAGGTACCATCTAACCAATATTCAGCTCTCTGGACTGTCATTCTTGCTAGCTCTGAATTCTTTTGCACCATATTTTCTAATCTTTTCTAATGGTGGCTTTCTTTCTCTGTCTACTACCATTGGTGCCTGAGGTACCACCCCTGCAATCTGTCTAAATGTATCCGCAAGTTGTTTCAATAGCACCTCCTAACCTATTGCTACTGGAGCCTCACCCTCCACTGCTCTGGAGGCATGTGACTCGCTTTCACCTTCCTGTGACATCCTCCTAAAAGAATAACAACTGCTTAGTTCATCAGGGTAGTCATGGCATGTACACTATACTAACATGTGTATACAAACCCGGGAAACGAAACTAGTGCTCTGATACGGATCCACTACCACCAACCACCTATGAAGCTCAAGGGAACAAGGGCCACAACAATGGCAATCCATTAGCACTTCCTAGTGGACCAATACGCTACAATCTGGTGGACTCTAATGTCCTGTCATGCTGATATCATAATGTATACTGACTATTACTATTCATGCTGTTGCTTTCACATTTAGTACTGTGCTTAATAATTTTCACGACATATATACTAGTTGTCCAAATGAAATGGGCCCAACTTAAGCCTGTACATTGCCATGATAAAATATAGACAGGAATTAAATATCAAAATGAGTAGCTACCCTGAAGAGGATCTTCAAAAGATGCAACGCGCGTTGCTAAGATGTTCTCTCGTCCAGACCCAAACCTTTTACGATAAACAAGTAAACTCGCTGAGCCAAATAAAGCTCCAGTGGATATCTCAACTTATAAAATAAACACTCAGCACACAATATCATTATACTGTCATGATATCAATGATTAAATAACATATTAAGCAATATTGCATTAGCATTTTCAGTTATTTACTTCTATTCATTATGCTTGTATGACTTATGAATTTTTTACATCATATAAGCAGTGAAGAATAATATAAATCTCCGAACTGTATGCTCCAATTAGTGTTACAGCTGAAACCGAAGAGTAGAAAGAACCTGTATGAATAACTGTTATGAAACTGGATGAATTCTGGATGCTGGGCTGATATGGCCCATCATATAATCATATCCACTCAACGCCTGTTAAGCCGGAGTACCAAACTGTATGCGATGCGACCAGATCTGGCTATTCCTATGGGTCGCGAACATTAGTTTCTTATCTACATGGTTTCTGCCTAATCTCAATGCGAGAAGCATATTATCGGTATTTCAAAGAATACAAAAACAAAAAGCTATTCAATTCTTCATCAATTCATAAACCCATGTTGTTTTACTGATATGTTGTCTCATTCTTTTCATGCTTTAAGAGGATATCATAGATAATCGAAGTTTAAAGCACCAATTGATAATTGCATGAATCTTAAATGATGCACCCGTGGAGGCACTTGTACCAATCATTAGATAACTTTAATTTCTACAGTCAGTTTAAGAAATTTTATTGCGTTAATTTAAACTCAAAACTCAGAAGTTTCAAATTCAAGTATAAATCTTAGGTTGGCATGAAGCCCTACATATCATTGCCCAACAAACATTTTAATATTGAGCTCAAGTAGCAACTGCCAGTCTGCCCAGCTGTTGGTTTCCAGCCTGCATAGTTTGTACTATTGTGGTCATATCTCTCAATTTATACCTCCACTTTAGGTGATTCTACATTCTATGGTTAGATAACACATTAGGCTACAAATTGTTCTTCTACCACATCTCTTAATTACGCTGGTAAGGTAGTCAAATATTGAGCTCAAGTAGCAACTGCTAGTCTGCCCAGCTATTGGTTTCCAGCCTGCACAGGTTATACTATTTTGGTCACCGCTCTCAATTTATAACTCCAATTTAGGTGATTCTACATTATATGGTTAGATACCACATTAGGCTACAAATTTGTCTTCTACCACATCTCTTAATTACGTTGGTAAGGTAGTCAAATATTTACCGAAATGAGCAACTTCTAGTCCGTCCAGACTGTTGATTTCCAGCCTGTGTACTATTTTGGTCATATCTCTCAATTTATACACTCCAAATTAGTGATTTCAAAAACTTCATGGACAGCTAAAACATAGTAGGAACAAATAAAATCTTCTTATACTTATTTCCTAATTTCATGTTAAAACAGAGTCAAATTATGGTATGAAGTTTACTGGTCAGTTGGTCCAACAAACTTTGGTTCATCATTTGAATTTCAATATTTCTACTTCATTCAATTCATTCATCCCAGCATTATCACCATTTAAGACCTCTAATTCAAACATTCCAGTACAACATTCAGTAATATATGTTTTCATTATCAACACACTACACAAGTATTCATGCAAGAAAATGTGAAAAACTAAAAGAGATATCAAACTTTCAACCAAAAGAGCTTTAAAGCTTCTTCTTAGCTTCCTTTTCCTCCTACTTTGAGCTCCCCTCTCCTATCCATAATAACAAATCATCTAAAATATCACAAAAGTATGAAATTCAAGAAAGGCTACTTACTTGGATAGAGTTCTAGGTTTAATTTCGTGTTTAAATCACATGAAAAGTGATGAAGAAAGGAAAGAGATGAAGAGAAAGATGAAGGAGATAAAGAGGAAGATGTAGATGAAGAAGACGTTGAAGATGAAGATGAAAAGGGAAAATGAAATTAAGGTCGTGTACTCTCCAAATATCTCTTTGATTGTATGTTAAAATTATCAAATAGTACCTATATTTTCCATATGTTACATTTTAATACCTAAACTTTATATTTTAGTGCAAGTAAGTCTTACTCCTTATACTTTAATCTTTTTGTTTAAGTAAGTCCTACTCTTTATACTTTGATCTTTTTGTTTCACTCAAGTAAGTCCACTTATAAACCCTTTCTACCCCAACCGGGTATCTTTTTGTTTTATGCAAGTAAGTCCACTGCTCTTACTTATTTAAGTTACATCCCATTCTACCCCACTCTGGAGTTAAATGGCTCGAACCGGGTTCTATTTCGGCCCGACTCGACTCGACTCTATGCAACGACTCGATTCAGTAGGATGTCACATATATATACATCCACTAACATTTATTATTGGACCAAATGTATAAATTTGTCCATGTATTTTATCAAAAAAGTCTTATGGCACTTCAAATACGAGGGACCTATTGTACCCTTGAAGTTACAAATTTTGGTAATATTGTTTCTTTAATTCTCCATATTCACAATAACAGTTTGTTTGGTATTTTTAGCATTCATATGCAAAAAATATTCACTTAATGTATGGTCATAGAACAATGATTTTCACATTTTTCAACTATCCAATAAATGTTTAATCAATCTACTTTTATAAATTTGAGTATTCAATATAATAATTTATGTAAGTTGAAGTATTTAATGAGTACAATTTTACAAGTCGAAGTGTTTAACGGATCAACATAAAAGTTGAGAGTGCCACAAGATTTTTTAGGAAAATTAAAAGAACGAATTTTTGCATTGAACCTTTATTATTGCATAAGATGATATGCATGTTATTCTATCGTTACATTTTTGTTAATGAACTAAAGTTGTGTTCAACAATAGCTTTTTAAGTAGTTTTTAGTGTTTAGATTGGCTAAAAGTTTAAACTAAACTCTATTTCTATAGTGTTCGATAACATAACGTTTGAACTAATTTTTAGAGGTTAAAATAGCGTTTTATAAAAAGTTAACTCATATAACATTTAGCTTTTAACGTTTTATAAAAAGCTACTCAAACAATTAACAACTTATTGCTACTAAAATAGATAACGGCTATCAAAACAGTTAATTTTACTCAAGAGAACCTATGATTCTACCTAACAAATTAAACCAAGGAAATTCACCAAAAACTATAATTTCATCTCCACGCATAGGCTTTTATAAGCCTTCTGGACTTCTATTCGAAAACCAGCAAAAAGCATTAAACAACATACCCAAAAAACCTACTAAAAAGCACTATTTAGGTCCAAGAATCTAAGCCAAAACCATTTAGGTTAGTATAATCTAGTCCAACCCAAATGGATATTTACCTTTCGAAGCAACATAAGATCCATGAAGAAAAGCAACGGAAATTGAAACCTTAGTCGCTACAAAAATATCGGTAATTAAATATTTTCGTCAGTAATTCAATGCACCAACAGGTTAATGATGGATTGCTTTTGTTGCTAAAGAGCTTGGTAATCAATTACCAATAGAAAATATAATTTGTAGCTAAATTAGCTATGGATTAGTGACTCAGCACTATTCTATTGCCAAAGTGATTCAAGATTTTATTATCTAAAATCTATTGCTAATCTATCGCTGATTCATTGTTGGGAATAAATGAATTACAAAAAATTGTGAAATTCATTTATAAATTTGAATATTTGTGTTTGATATGAAAAACTTGAAGAATTCAATTTTACGAATTTATTTTTATGATTTTGAATAAAATTACATCAAATTTTATCAAAAAAAAATATGAAATTTTCAAATAAATTCCATAAGCCTAAAGAAGAAAAGCTTTATGATAAAACTCCCCGTCCTCTTAACCTTACAAAATTATTTGGCCAAATGTATTTTACGAATCAAAACAAATGATTTTCAAATTTTGAATTTCTTTCAAACATAAAAAAAAATTCATTTACATATGAATTCTAAAATTCATTTATAAATTAAATTTCACTTTTTTAATTCATTTATACTGAATGAGGTGTTAAAAATATTTTACAATTTTTATTTTGTTTTCAATTTTTTCGCTAATTGAATAGAATTAAAATATAATTAAAAAAAAATGAAACTCGGCTCGACAATTAACAATGGCGAAGCAAGTAGCAAAAGTAGGAATAATGAAGGCACTCATATGGCTCAATAAAGAGAGGAAAAGAGGGTTTTCACTAAGTGCAATGCCAAAAGAAGACCGAGAGTATTAATTGGTATTTTATTCTTGATATGGGTGATGTTATTATTTCGAGAGCAAATATTTTCTTAAGACAAAATTGTCCTTATCTGCAACTATTCTTACATATTTCTGCACATGCACAATGTTATACATTTGCTTAATGCCTTCCCTATAATGTCTTTTGCATACTTTGAAGAAACTGATTCTTTTTTTTAGTATAAACTAATTCAATTTGAAATATTAATACTATACTTAACTAAATTCTCTTTTAATTAATATAAATTTTGTTTCATGCAAGAATGAAAAATAAAATAAAAGTACACTAGAAGTAATTTTCCAATTTCGTATCTAATAGGTAAGCAAGCTAAACCATTTACAAAAGTTACATGTGGTATTATGGGGTTGCTTGTTATTTAATAGGAGAGTGCATCTGTTGATGTTTAGCTAGATCTGTGGAAAAGCCTGTTAGTAAGTAACGAAAAATCTTTTACTGTGTTCTTTTTGGATCAAATTTTTTCACATGTTTTTGAGTTTGTCAAAGGTTGTTATTTAGTGTCCTATTTTATTGCTATTAAGTTGTTTAACGTGAGTTGTGTTTGCTAGGATTTAGGAAGTAGTTGAGGCTGATTTGGATTATATTTAAAGGAATTCAAAATGAGTAAAACCGTGCGTTCCTTTTCCAGCAAATTTATGTGTCTGCCAAGTATTTGCTTAAATTCCTCTGAGATATATAATTTTTTTGTTCTTAATTATTTTCAGCTCTGGTTTTTCAACATCTGGTATCTGAGCTTGATTTTTAGTTGGAGGAGGCCTGAGTAACTATCTAATTGCGAGCAACAATGTTGGGATCATTCAATTGTGCATGCAATTCCCTTCTTCAAAGGCAGTGGATATAAAGTCTGGAGCACAAAGATGAAGACTCTCTTCATGTCACAAGATTTATGGGAGCTGGTCGAGAATGGCTATGTTGAAGAGGGTGTACCAACTGAGTCTCTTAAAGATGTTCGAAAGAGAGATGCCAAAGCTCTCTTTTTCATCTAACAAGTAGTGAATGATTCAATCTTCCCCCGAATTTCAGCGGCAACAAGATCGAAGGAAGTAAGGGATGCACTCAAGAATGGGTATCAAGGGACAACAAAGGTGGTACTGTCAAGCTTCAAACTTTTCGAAGGAAGTTCGAAAGTTCGTTCATGAAAGATACAAAGTCAATGGACTAATACTTTTGCAATCTGATGGAAATGGTGAATAAAATGAGGAAGTACGATGAGCAACTTTCAGACTAGAAAGTTGCGAAGAAGATCTTAAGGAGCTTGCCAAGAAAGTATGAATCTACAGTGGCTGCAATAGAAGAGTCTAAGGATTTAACGACGCTCACAGTTGATGAGTTGTTGGGTTTTCTATAATCTCCTGAAGATAGATGGGAAGGCTGTGAAGAAAGCCCAGTTGAGAAGGCCTTCTACACTAAATTGCATTTGTTTAAAGATAATCAAATGACGCAAGAACGCGACATCTATTGTAACAATCATGGAGGCAATTCCTCTCGAGGAAGAAGAGGTGGACGAAGCTACAAAGGAGGAGCACGAGTAAATAACCACAACTAGTCTAGCAGTAATAGTAATACAAATACCTGAAAGTTTCGCTGTCATTTCTGTAACAAGTATGGCCATATAGAAAAGTATTGTAAGCTGAAAGAACAACAAACAAAATTTATTGAGCAAGAAGAAAAAAGTGTGTGAAATCTTATTTCTTGCATGTTATAATGCTAAAGTTTGTGAATCAGATGTTTGGTATATGGATAGTGGGTGCAGCTATCATATGACAACAAACTTGGAGGCCTTCATCAATTTAGACAAATCGATAAAGACTAGAGTGAAGATGGGTGATGGGGTTGTTCGTGAAGCACAAGGGAAGGGAATTATGAAGATTAATTTTACAAGAGCTGGGTGCACCAATGACGTTCTTTATATCCCTGATCTGGATTCAAACCTGTTGAGCGTTGGGCAACTTCTAAGACAAGGTTATTCTCTGGTCTTTGAAGATTTCTTATGCTTAGTTTTTTTGGACAAAATAAATAAAAACATGTTGTTCAAGGTTTCTATGGCCAAGAATAATTTATTTCCTTTTTTCCTTGATGATTATAGGAAAGCACTCTCAGCCTCATTGGAAGATGACAACTGGTTGTGGCATCATAGGTATGGACATCTGAACTTTGCAAGTCTGAATTTTCTGTCTAAACATAATCTGGTGCATAGGTTGCCTATTATAAACCATGGTGCTGATGTCTGTGAAAGTTTTGTGATTGGAAAGCATCATAAAGATTGTTTTCCTGAAGGCAAAATCAAGAGAGCTTCCTAGGTAGCTGAACTGATACATGCTGATGTTTGCGGACCAATGCGCACTTCGTCTCTTAATGGCAGCAGGTACTTTGTTGTATTTATTGATGACTATAGTTGAATGACTTGGGTTTTCTTTATTAAAGAAAAGCCAGTGGTGCTGCCAACATTCAAGAAGTTCAACTACTCTATTGAGAAGCAAAGTGGCAATTAAGACTTTATGGACAGATCGTGGTGGTGAATTTGTTTCAGTGGAGTTTGACAAATTGTGCCAAGAATTGGGAATTCAAAGGCAATTGACAGCTCGTTACGCTCCTCAATAAAATGAAGTGGTGAAGAGAAAGAACCAAAGTCTTATGGAAATGGCCAAAAGTATGCTGAAAGTCAAATGTCTTTTGAAAAGTTTCTGAGCAAAAGCTATTCATACTGCTTCATATATCCTAAATCAAAGTCCTACATCAGTCTTGTCGAATCAAAATACCTTTTGAGGCATGGTATGGGTGGAATCCAAAGGTAAAACATTTTAAAATCTTTGGTTTTGTTGCTTATGTGTTAGTGCCATTTTAAAAAGAGAAAAATTTGATGAAAATAGTGTGAAATGTGTATTTGTGGGCTATAGCATGGAAACAAAGGGTCACCGTTTTTATGATCCTTCTTCTAACAAATTTCTAATAAGTTGTGATGTTGTTTTTGATGAGAAAAATCCATGAAATTGATATGAGATGTAGACAGGTGTTAGTTATATTCAAGATGACAAATTCATTGAATCGATAGAGTACATAGAAGATGGTGGTTCGGGCTCTTCAACACTTAACATTAGTCCTTCATCACCCGGAACAAATGTTTCCAGCTCTTCATCACGAAGCTCCTCTTCTTCAAGCACACCTCCACACAAATGGAGGTCATTAGCTGAAATATATGCACAAAGGGAGTAATGCAGTTTGCAAAAATTGAAGAGCCAAGTAGCTTTGAAGAAGCTATAAAAAGCAGTAAATGGTATGATGCGATGGATGAGAAGATGGCAGCATTGGAGAAAAACAAAACTTAGGAGCTTTTTGACATCTCATTTGAAACGGGTGTATAAACTCAAATACAAACTTGATGGATCAATTCAAAAATTCAAAGCTCAAATAGTTGCCTATGGATACATGTAACGAGAAGGCATTGATTTCGAATAAACATTCTCTTCGGTGGCCAGGTTTGGCACCATTTGAACTGTTTTATCAATTGTTACACATAATAAATGGAAAGTTTTTCAATTTGATGTCAAATCAACTTTTCTAAATGGTTTCTTAGAAGAAGTATATGTTTAGCAGCCTCAAGGTTATGAAGTTTTTGGTGAGTAAATAAAGGTGTATTAGATGCAGAAAGCTCTTTACGACCTCAAGTAAGCACCACAGGCCTAATATGAGAGGATTGATGGGCACTTCACCAAAAATGGTTTTCAAAAGAGTGCAAGTGAGCCCACTTTATATGTAAAACACAAGGGGCTGATGAGATATTGATAATCTGTCTTTGTGTGGATGATTTAATTTATACTAGAAATAATATTGCTTCAATTGATGACTTCAGAAGGATTATAGTTGTTGAATTTGAGATGACTAATTTGGGGCAAATAAGATATTTTTTTGGGGCTGGAAGTGCAACAACATGTAGGAAATTTCATTTCACAGCATAAGTATGTGAATGATCTTCTTGAGAAGTTTCATTTGAAAGATAGTAATCTGGTGAAAGTTCGAACGATTGCTAATCAAAAATACACCTTAGATGATGTAGATTAAAAGGCAAACCCTCAGGTTTATCAAAGTTTAGCAGGGAGTCTACTCACCTTACTAACAGTCGTCTTGACATTCTGCAAGCTACCAGTCTCTCATACGTTTTATGCAAAGTCCAGGCAAGACTCATTATGGTACTGCAAAAAGGGTGTTGAGATACTTGAAAGGAACATCCTCCTATGGACTTTTGTACTCTAACGCCAACAATCTTGAGTTATCTGGACTTTGTGATAGCAATTGGGCAAGTTCGATGGATAATCACAAAAGCACTTCAGGGTATCTCTTCATGCTTAGATCAAATGTCATTTCGTGGTGTTCAAAGAAGCAACAGTCAATTGCTCTTTCTTCATTTGGGGCTGAGTACATAGCCATCACTATAGCAGGTTGCCAAGCAATTTGGCTAAGGAGAATTTTGAAAGATATGAAGCAGAAGCAAAGGAAGGCAACAATGACTTACTGTGACAATTAGTCCACCATTGCCATGGACAAAAAATCTTGTTCATTATAATTGGACAAGGCATATCGACATTCGAACATCATTTTATTCAGGAGCTGGTTACTGAAGGAAATATTGAAATGAAGTATGGCAACTCCAACAAGCAAATTGCGGATGTATTCACAGACACTCATTCTCGAGAAATTTGCTTATTTTAGAGATATGCTGGGCTTAGTAGATTTTTCCATTAAGGGGGAGAATGTTAGTAAGTAATGTAAAAATCTTTTACTATTTTCTTTTTGGGTCATATTTTTTCACATGTTTTGAGTCAGTCAAAGGTTATTAATTAATGTCTTATTTTATTGCTATTATGTTGCTGAATGTGAGTTGTGTTTGCTAGGATTGAGGAAGTAGTTGATGTTGATTTGGATTGTATTTAAAGGAGTTCAAGATGAACAAAAATGTGTGTTCCTATTTCTAGCAAATTTATGTGCCTACCAAGTATTTGCTTAAATTCCTCTAAGATATATATTTTTTTTTGTTCTAAACTATTTTTAGCTCTATTTTTTCAACAAAATCAAGGTATTTTTCTCTTTTGTTTACTAATGTTAGATATTTATCAAAATATCTTTGGGTTCAAATATGAACAATATTGTTGATGGCTCTCTCTTTAGGCAATAAATGATTTCTAGGTTAAGCGTTTACAGATTTTGATTTATTCCTCTCCTTATTCACTCTACCAAAGTATTTCTGTATTTAATCTCCTTATTCATAAGTAATTTCAATACTCAACAACCTCCACAATATCATAACAATAGTTGATGCAAATCCAACAAAGACGAAGATATCGTTGCTGTAGGTTAGGAGATGGTAGTTCATGATCAGGATAGTAGAAGTTTAACGTGCTAAGGAGAGGGTAATTTTGTCTAAACAAAATATTTGCTCTTTATTTAACAATATTAGCTCTGGAAATATCATTACCCCTTAATAATTACCGATAATTCTATTGGCTGATCGGCCAAATAAACAAAAGGCTCAATTGACTCTCTTTTTTTCAATTTTCTTAATATGTATGTACTTTTGTCTATGCATTAAATTTCAATTTGTTTATGTCTTAGACCCATCTTTCCTTTAAAAATATATATTGACCCCAGAAAAAAAAAATTTCTAGATCTAATATTGGATAATCTCATAAATATCGGTCATGTTGACCAATGCCTCGAATTTTGTGACTTTTTCTTCAAGCAAAATTCTTTCATGCTCTGTTTCGGTGTAAAGCTTATTTTAGAAGTCTATAAATAATAGGCATTTAGCCATTTTTTGGTGTTTGTATGTAATTTGAATTGGAGAAAGAAAAAATGGGGTTATATGAGAGTGCACTTTTACTCTCGGTGTAATTGACTGTATATAATTAATTGCAGGTATTGTATTCTAGGGTTCTAGAGAGTAGGTTTTTCAATAGAGTTGGCTTAAACACTAGATTTCAGATATTTTACTCTAGGGTTCTAAAGAGTGGTTGTTTTGGTGGGGCTGACTTAAATATCAAATTTCAGGTACTTTACTCTAGGGTTCTAGAGGATGGTTGCTTAAGTGGGTTTGGCTTAAACATTAGATTTTGGGTAGTTTACTCTAGGATTCTAGAGGTGATTGCTTTAGTGGGTTGGCTTAAACACTGGTTTGAGAGTGAGTTTACTCTCGAGTTTGATAATAATTCTCTAGAGTTTATGTCAGAGTTATACAAATATTTTGGGGTTTTTAAATAGGTATAATTCAAGGAAAAATTACGATATTTGTATGTATTATTTTATTCTCGCATAGTGAAAGAATTAATATTATTCATGGATATAGGTAATGTTTCGAATCACGTTAAGATCATTTGTCTCATATTATTTTCTCAGCAATACTTATTTATTTGATTTATTGAACTTATTGGACAATTATTTAATCATTGTGAGCTATTGAGTTTTTCATAACAAGTGGTTTTAGGTAGTTCTTCGTAACAAGTGGTATCAAAGCCGTTGGTTCAATGTGGCAATGGGTATTGCAACTTGGTAGAGACATTAACTTCTATAAGATGGAAAACAATCCATCACTTTTCTCAGTGGAAAAGTTTGATGGGGAAAACTAGTTTCATTTTTTGGCAAAGAAGAGTGAAGGATCTCCTTATTCAATAAGGTCTAGCAAAAGTAATGAAAGGTAAGGAGATAAGAAAGCTTGAGAAAATGATAGATATAGAACGGAAGGAGCTTGGTGGAAAAGGATACTTTGATAATGGACCAAGCACAAGAAGCTTTAGAGTCTCGCAAAACTCAAAGAAAGGAAAATTCAATTCGGGTGGAGACTTGTTGACCAATGCCTTAAATTTTGTGACTTTTTCTTCAAGCAAAATTCTTTTGTTGCTTTGCTTGGGTGCAAAGCTTATTATGGAAGTCTATAAATAATTAGCATTTGGCCATTCTTTTGTGTGTGTGTGTATGTGATTTGAGCTGGAGAAAGAAAAATGAGTTTATGTGAGAATACAACATTTATCTAGTAATAAGTGCCCATTAGCTTCTAAAAAGGATGAAAAATTATCGCTTTAATAGTTACTTCTCAAATACTCTTTACAACTTCTTAGAATACATGTTTAGGGTAAAATTAGGGGTTGAATCTGATGAAATATGTTTAAATTATTGGAACTATGAATATCATATTGATCAATTGTGTAATTAAATATTAGTATACATGATAGGATTATTGCTCCATGCTCATTTAGATCATATAATAGAACTTTGAAATGTTTAAATTTGCACGTTTAGGGTTGAATATAAGCTGTCAAAAAGGATATTAAGGAAGAACAAATGTAAAAAACTCTCTTTTTCCTCTGCCATGTGCACGTTCTCTCTGCCATGTGCAAGCTTTGGATACCTTGAAACAATGTAATTTTTGTCTTCCACTCAGTGAAACTATGTGCACGCCTTGTTCTTTGTTGTGCAAGCTTTGGATACCTTAAACAATGCAACTTTTGTTTTCCACTCAACGAAACCATGTGCACGCCTTGTCTTTTATCGCCATGAAACCATAAACATCTCCCATTTTTCCAGTTCTTCCCATTTCCATGACACTAACGAAACAATCAACCTCTTTCCTCTTGCCTGAAATTTTTCCATTTCAGTCATGGAAGATAATTTTGCCCACCTTTCTATAGTTAAGGAGGAGGAGACTGGGCTTTCCCTTCCTAATCAAACTCATAACCCTCTAGTTGACCCATATAGTTTCTGTTTGGTTGGCATATTTGCTTTGAGGCTATGAAACACACACTAGCATATCTCTGGCATCCTTTAGGCGGAATGGACATCCAGGAAGTTGGAGCCAAACGTTTTCTCTTCCGTTTCTACAATATGGTTGATATGGACAGGGCTGTCTCCGATGGTCCTTGGTTCTTTAATAAACATCTTCTTGTTTGGCAACAGACCCACAGTGGAGAAAACGAGTTTTTTTTTTTGCAGTGGGCGGAATTGGAGATGTGGCTTTATGTATCAGTGATGAGACTAAAAAAAGACAACAAGTTATTCCTACAACTCCTAACACCACTGCAGTTTCTCATAAAAGTGATTCTGCATCTGGTAACACTTCGACCATCAATCAGTCAGAGAAACACACATCGGTCGATCCTGTGAGGCAGGATGGCCGGAAGCAATGAAGATCCTTTCGTGGAACTGTCGAGGACTTGGCAACCCTCGGACAGTACAAGCTCTAGTGGAACTGTCGAGGACTTGGCAACCCTCGGACAGTACAAGCTCTATGTGACTTTGTTGCAATTTACCACCCTGTTATTTTGTTCCTTTGTGACACTTTAGTTCATAAAATGAAGCTTGTTCAACTTTGCTCTTTATTGCGTTTTGATTCTTGCTTTTTTGTGGATTGTAATGGGAGAAGTGGTGGTCTTGGTTTGCTTTGGAAGAATAAAGTTGATGTTTCCATTTCTTGTTACTCAAATAATTTTATTGATGCTTTGGTTCATTGTTCTAGTGTTTCATGGCACCTAACTAGTTTTTATGGGTTTCAAGAATGCCTTGGTAAAGCCGCAAATGCCTCAAGTACAAATTTCGCAAGTAACACCTGCTATTACCGATCTGGGAGAGTGGACTTGCCATGTGGATGCTGCTATTTTTTCTAATATACGATCGGCGGGGATAGGGGGATGCTGCTATTTTTTTCTATATATCGATGGCGGCCGGGTATAGGGGGTCGTTTTTTTGGAAGACATGAAGGGGATATTTTTTTGCGCGCTTTTCCCAGTTCTTCCCATGAAGGTCAGCCATCTCCACTTATGGCGGAAGGTTTGGCCCTGCGCTTCACTTTAAACAGTTTTATAGCTCGAACATATTCAGGGTGCGGGTACTAATTTCTTAAATAGATTCCTCAAAGTATTTTTAATGCTCCTTTTCCGTCAAGGATTAGAAGGATAATGAGTGAGTTGGGTAATTGTTTATTTTCTTGATGCATTTTGTTATTAAGCCCTCCCATTCCCATTCGTCAAGGTTTCATTGGATTATGAAGACACGGATAATATGGTGCTCATTGCTTAGCTAGAGTCGTCCTATATCGGTTTTAATCGTGTTCATATTTTGGGATTTAGTATCTGAATGTTTTGATATTGCATTTTGTTATTAGCCTCCATTCCATTCGTCAAGGTTCATTGGATTAGAAGACACGATAATATAGGTGCTCATTGCTTAGCTAGAGCGTCCTATCGTTTTAATCGTGTTCATATTTGGGATTTAGTATCTGAATGTTTGATAGATTACTTTTCCTTGAGATAATATATGATACTTCTTCTTTTTCAAAAAAAAAAAAAAAAAGGAATAACAAATATATATTTGTAAGGAAAAATATATTTTTGTTGACAGTATATGTGCATTGACATTGACCCAAAAAATGCCAAAGACTATTTTAATAGTTTTTTTGCTCAATTTATACATAGAATATTCTAAAATATAGTAAATACTTTCAATTGCTTTGCATGCAAGATGATTACATTGCTTGTGATTGTGTAAGTTAAGTGTTTGTCTATAAGTAGGCTCTTTTCCTCTTTGTAAGATGGGACTCAATCAATATACAACTAACAAACTCCGTGCTTTTTGTCCCTTTTTCTTTATATTTTTAGTCACTATAAGAAAAATGAAAATTAGGGATGATTTCTTTAGCTACAAAAGAAAATCATTTATGATTAATACTCCGTGCGTCCCATGATTTTTGTCCTGCTTTTCTTTTTCGTTTGTCCTAAATTGTTCTCTTGTCTCCTTTTCAGAAGTGAATTATATTTAAAATTTACTATTTTACCCTTATATAATATGCTTTTATTAAGAAATATAATAGTCAAGCTACTATATTATCATTAATTAAATCTTGATATAAATAAAATTAACATATAACCCTTTAATCTTCCAATAAAACCCTAATTAATCAAATGTTTGGTTAATTTCGAGAACAATTTAATATATATCATTTAATTTTTATGGATACTAACATGAGGGTGTTTTAGAAAAAAATGAAGAAAAAAATTATAGTTTAATTATATTAACTAAATTTTCTTAATTTATGTGCAAATCAAACCGAGATACAAACTTTCGGTCGAGGGAGTACTTCTCTATAATGTTTTATGAAAAATGTCTCTGAAAGATATTACAAATTGTCACCACCAATCCCAACTTCCGGCGGTGATGTCGATATAATGACGTTTTTAATAATTAGGAACATTTTCTTTTGAAGGGAAATGCAATGTGCATCAACTTGAATTATAATAAGAAGATAAACAAGTTAGGATAAAATTCCAAATTTGAAAGTGATCATAAGAGTATGATGCCATAGAAAGAGAATGGGCATTTGGAATGCTAAGGTATGGATCTTAATTTTAAGATGGTGGGGAATTTCAGCTGTTCTTCCTTGCACCGTAATTCTTCTTGGATGGCAGCAGGATAGTTTGCTGGCTTTGAATAGGAAAGCTACCATTTGGAATGCTATTCTTTTTATTTCCCTGTAGTCTATTTGATTGAGAAGAAACAGAGTTATCTTTTCAAATGAAAATGTGGATGCCTCGAAACTTATAGACATTATCAGTATGAAGAGCTTTGAGATTCTGAAAGCTAAATGCAAGTCTTTTTGCTTCTCCTTTTTTGACTGGAGCTTCATTAGTTAGATATGGTGCAAGAAAGAGTCGTATTCCTTTATTAGAGGAGTGGGTAAGTCCACCTAATGGTTTTTTAAAATTTAATGTTGATGGTTCTGCTATAGAAAAGCTAGGCCCAGCGGGTATCGGAGGAGTTTTAAGAAATTCTTCAGGTGTAGTTAATTGCATGGTTTACAAAGCGGTCGGGCATATTAGACTATAACGAAGCTGAATTATTGGCATTGTTTAAAGCTATTCAAATTTTTATTTCCTCTTCTTTGAGATCTTATCTTTTGATAATTGAATCGAACTCTAAAGCACAATAGGTTGGATGTTTGCATAAGGAGAAAAGGCCATGGAAATGGTGGAAATTGTTCAACAAATTGGATGAGATGGTGTTGTCGTGTTCCTATATTTGTTTTGCTCATATCCAAAGATCTAAAAACCATTTTGCAGATTCTCTAGCTAAGAAAGGGGTGAATGCTGTAGAAAGTTTTCTTGCTCGGTTATAATGTTGTGGGTTTTTTTATTTACTCTTACCTCAAGAGTGAAGGATTTAATTTTATCCTAGTTGTTTTTTGGATTTTATTTAACTGATTCAGGTCTTAGTTTTGGTGTATTGGGAAAGCCTATTAGATTAGGATAGATTCCTGAATCAGTTAAACTTTTCCTCGATTTTCTCTTTTTTTAATAATATTAAGAAATTTATTTACAGGTAAAAAAAAGATTAGCTTAGCTCTTAACCTATCTAAGTGAAATATTGGACCTATGAATAATATCTCTTAACTATCCTAAATAACTAAGCTAAATTTTGAGTCATCTCTCCTAAATGAATCAATAGCTAACATAAGAGACTGAGAAGTAAAAATGCATCTTGGTGATAACATTTCCTTCAATTCAGCTCAAGCATGATCCCACTATTAAATTCTTGATAAGAAAGACATCAAGACAGTTGTCCATAAACCCCGATAAAGCCCAGTAGAAAGAACTCTCCACATCTTCGATGATTTCACCACATCATGCTATTCTTAACTCGTTGAAAATGGCCCCATCTACCTATGTCTACCGTCCATGCAAATCATACAAGTTCCTATAATTAGATTGTGAGCTTGAGTAAGACAATGAGAATTCATCTTCCTTTTCAACTCAATAATGTCCAACTATTCTTTCAAAATCTTCAGAAAGATGTCTTGAGATGACATCCAAGTGTTATGCCATATAAATTTAGGATATATCAAATCTGAAATTTACGACTTATATATCAAATCTGATTTTAGGGTGTCAAGACAGTTGTTAGAGTTCCGCCTCTTTTGGTATCAAAGTTTTGGCTCAGATCAAGTTTTATCTATCTTTATTTCGCTTTTGTTTGATTTTATTTATTTCTGTTTGCTTCCGTTTATTTCCACCTGAAGTACTCTCTCAACCCGGGAATCCATCTATTTGATTGAAGGAAGGTATTCGTGTACAGGGATTTGCTTCTGTTTGTTTCCTTTTTCTTTTTGCTTTATTTTCGTTTGTTTCTGTTTACTTCCGTTTCTTTTCGTTCTATGTGTACATACTTGTTTTCATGTTAAATCATCTTATTATGTTCTTTTATTGAAGTAGCAAATAGTTGCTGTTATATTTCTTATTTTTGCTTGATTTTGTTTGTTTGTTTCAATTCTTGTCTGTTTATCATCATGTCAGACAAAAGTAGTGATGTAGAGAAATAAGATGAATTTTTTATCCTTCGAACTATATAACAACTGTTCGAGCACATGAATGTGATGTTTAGAGGTATAAGAGATAAAATAGATATTGATAACAAGGAAAGGAGGCAACCAATGCATACTCCTAATGCTTATAGAAATAATGATGATGACCTGAAGGTGAATATATTCCACATAACATTCTCAGTTAGTAGCAAAACAATTTGCAGAGTTATTACTGATAAAGATGGTCGTTTCACTTGCTGGAAAGACTGGAATTATCTACTAACATACACCTTCATCCATACAAGCTTCAGTGGTTAAACAAAGATAGTGATGTAAAGGTGATTGCACAAATTCTCATTCCCTTTTTAATAGGAAGGAACAAAGATGAGATATCATCTGATGCGGCTCCAATGAGTTCTAGTCACTTGCTTTTGGAAAGACCAGGACATGTTAATAGTTTAGCTAATCAAGATAAAATCAAAGGAGTTTGTTCATTAACAAAAATGATGGAAGAAAATTAACTCTAGTACCTCTTTATTCACAACAGTTACAAGTTGATGATCTTTTGTTGGAGAAAAAAAAAAGGGCAATGCTTGTTTATGATTTAGAGTAAATTAGAGTCATTATTAATTAATTCATACTAGTTTGGGACAATTATGTTTTAGCTAAGATAAAATTACTAAATAAATATTATAAATATTTAGTTTTCAATATCATAAAGCATATAGATATCAGTTTAACCATTTTATACAATCAAATTCAAGAGAAGCGAATTATGTTTAATTATTTATTGCATTTATTCTAACTTATCAAAAATAATTAATCTTTCAGGCACTGATCATTTCACTGTGATATCTGTGGTTAATACTTCTAATTATCCATATAGGAATTAAGGTTCCTGATTCTTCATTCAACTCAATTCAGATTCAGCATTCAAAATTTTGACCAAATAAATGACCAAAAGAATATAGTCCCTAATTACAAATTTCATTGCATTACTGAAAACAGCACAAATCTCATAATGTTTCTGAATACAAATAAAAGAGGAAACCCTTAATGCTATATGATAGACACCTAAAATTTTTAGGCAAAAAGATATTTATTCATCCTTGCCCTTGCCAATTTCCATATTATTTATTTCTTTTTTTCTTTCACCTTTCCAATTTCCATATCATTTATTTCTTTCTTTTCTTTTCTTTTTTCCTCCTTTCTTCGCCCCTCAGACTAATACATTAAATCAATCAAAATGGAAGCCTATATCCCAGATCCAGCAAGTCGTCGCCTGGATGCATTTGAAACAGACACCTGAGCAAGCCTATCTTCTTCACTGGCTTCCATTCGTTCTTTGAGTGGCATATAATGTCGAAGCCATACCCCAGTGTACACCTGATTAACCATATACATTAGAAGTCAGCACATATCAGTATTACATTCAGAAAAATGACAAAGTACTCCAAAATTGATTTCTCCAGTGCTTATATCTCTGGTTAGTCAATGAAAGAAGCCTAAAACTAGAAGCTTTGAAGACTTTCTAAGAAGGCATATAAGATTTTTATAATATCTGAATCACACTATAAACTGAGACAATTTTTTCCCTTCTTGAAATTAGTACAGAAACAAGTCTATTACATGCATGATAATATTATATGCCAAAAAGCATTTAAGAAAATACCAATCAACTTCTTGAACAAGTTTATATCAATTGAACAAGTTCCAATCTCGAGCATAGGGTCCCACAAGTATTATTTGATGTTTGGATCAGAGAGTGGAAAATTAAATATAGATGCCTAAATACCACAAGTCCAAACATAAAGAAACCTGAGTTTAGCAGTCACATCAGCTTTCATCTGAAGCACAGACAATTTTTCAATAGTAACCAACTGAAAACAGATGTTTAGAACCCCAACAATGACAATCCAACTTTAGCGAATCATAGCCTAGAACAAATAGAACAATGAGTTGGATTCAGAAGTGTGTGGATGCTCACACCACATACATCTTCAGGCCACACCTAAAATTTATTGACCCGAGAGAATTATGTGGCCAAAAGGCTCAATTTGGAAGATTTTCCGTAAAACTTAAATTGTCAGAAATCAATTCCTGAAAGAGAAGCTATATACAAAACCTCCACAGAAATACCAACCCCAGTAACTATATTTTTAGAAGATGCAATATTCATGATGTGAAACTGTTCCAAGGTGCTCAGGAATCTAGCATCCAAATGATTGCATGGAACAATTTTAGATATATGTTCCAGGAAATTTAGGCGAACAATGGTAAAAAGATTGTTTTAGTTTATCAATCTTCTTCCATTCTCTATTTCTAGATTAGGAAATACGTGAATGGAAAGCTACAAGGCAATCTTGGATCAGAAACATGTAACCTCTCAAAACCAAAACATGCACCCAGAACCACCATGGACACATCGTACATGAGGTCAAAATTGTCACTGTTGTGTTCATATATTTGTCTATACATGTTTGGATGGTGCAAATTGGCATCTTCTACTAGCAAACCCAACTTGAGCAGCTATGTGATAGAACAAATAGCAATTATCTAGTCTCAATGCAAGCATCTAATAATTGTTAATGCTATTTTAGCTTCCTGATATTCTATACCTGAAAGGCTTATCAAGGGAAACCACCATGATGCAACTCCAAATTAGATTCAGAATCTTCATATGCATAACTAATGTTAAACTATAACAGTATGCTTCCCATATTGGTTTACCTGTCAAGATGGTGAAATTCTTGCTTGGAAAAAAAAAACCAACTAGGTCTGCTATGTGATATAGCATCTATTCCAGATTTTAGAAAAAGGTTCATGTATGTGACAAACTGGAATTACAATGTGACATAGCAACTGTTCCAGGTTTTAGAAAAAAGGTTCGCGTTTGTGACAACTGGAATTACAAATCGCTTTGATATAGAACAAAGATCACAAAAAATATAACAAGAGGAAACTCAGAAAAAGAAAATTCAAGAGTTGAGATGTAACCTGTTGTGGTCTCATTATCTTTGTATCAGGATCATCCAATGATTCCCGCCAGTGTGCCAAATAACCAGCCATTCGAGGAATTGCAAATAAAACAGGGAAGAACTCCGTTGGAAATCCCATTGCTCTGCTAAGAAGAATTATTGAGTACTAGCAGTGCTACTTTGGGAAAAATTAACAAGATCTATCAGGCACATCCAATTACACAAAAAGACTGTAAATATCAGTGTCATTGATATCATACCTATATATTAACCCAGAGTAGAAATCAACATTTGGATATAGCTTCCTCTTAACAAAATACTCATCAGATAGTGCAGCCTTTTCCAAAGCAACTGCTACCTGCCAACACCACATAATTGATGCCCAGTTAAGAAGTCGCTTCCATAAATCTTAGTGTGTACCATACATGTTCCAAAAAAATCAATCACAATTACATAAGACAATTTTTCTTTGTAATCCCTTCTGTGTTAGGTTGAAATATTAAGGTCCAGTAACCACATAACATCCCCAAATTAAAATCATTGTCTATATAGAATTTGGACATGTAAATACAACGTCATGAAATCACAAACAAGAAGTTGATAGTAAATTGGAAAGAATGCTTTTTGACTTGTTTCTCCCACATTCACGTTTTAAGCAAACAATGTAGCCTAATAACTTGAGAGTTTAGTTATTAGATTCCTGCACAAACATTTCTCTCAAGACTAACTTTGCCCCTGCCAAAACATGTCAAAATAAGACATGATTCTTTTCAAACAGGACATGCATGTCAATTGCTTTCAAATTGCATTGTCCAACACAAACAAGACATTATATTTTTTTTCCAACAACTTTCTTTTTTCTCTTTCGGTTTTAGTTTTGATTACTTATTCTTAATCACAAAAGACAAGTAAATTTGACTATTAGCTTTACAATATACTTAATTTTGATTGATTAATTATTATTAATCAGTATTAATTTCATAAAATTGTATCACATAATTTCTTAAATGTTTTACTTGCACTGTTTTTAGTTTAGAATAACAATATATAGAGTTATTACAATGTTTAATGTACAAGAGATCTTACTATGACTAAGTAATGTCTTCTAGATTAAAGTGTAGTTTTACCTATAACAGTTAATGTCGGAAATGTCATTCAAATTAATATTATTCATAATTAGTCACAAACAAATTTAATAGCTCAACAATTTTTTATGGGCAATGTTTTAAAAAACTTTCTGATTTTAACATAGAGTTTGGTTTAAATGAATTAGAGTCATGGAATTCATTTAGAAATGAATTAGAGTCATGGAATTCATTTAGAAATGAATTAGAGTCATGGAATTCATTTAGAAATGAATTAGAGTCATGGAATTCATTTAGAAATGAATTAGAGTCATGGAATTCATTTAGAAATGAATTAGAGTCATGGAATTCATTTAGAAATGAATTAGAGTCATGGAATTCATTTAGAAATGAATTAGAGTCATGGAATTCATTTAGAGAGTCATGGAATTCATTTAGAAATGAATTAGAGTCATGGAATTCATTTAGAAATGAATTCCTGTGTTTGGTTTGAAACAACTAAAAAAAATTGCAGAATTTTAATTGAATTTCATGTAATAGATGTTTGGTATAATTGCAGAATTGAATTTCATTTATCTCCACTTCCTAAACTACCCCTCAATAGTAATATTTATAATAATATTTTTACCTCTATCAAAAAATTAAAAAAAAAAAATTATATCTAATAAATGTATAATGATTAACAACTATATAAGACAATTAAACTATATATTTATAAATATAAAATGAACTCCCATGATATAGAAGGTTTATAACATCATAAATGCTAACGATAAATGCAATAACAAACTTAAACATTATAATATTAATATTAAAATATAAAATATCTAATATAATTGTCTAGACATACTAATAGTAAATAAGTAAAAGAACTAATTTATGGTTTCCATCTTCTTCTAGCCAGTGAAGTTTGATGTCAATCCTTTTTAAAAAAAACAAAAAAAGTGTAGTCCATTCAATTGTTTTGCAATTATCTGTTTTACAATTAAATATTTAAGAATTCAGAGGAACGTGGCTTTCTTGTATTATTAAACCAAAATTAGTAGCTAAATGATCAATAATTATAATAAAATGTAGACTATACATGATATGAGAATATTTTAGTCATAGAAATGATGTTATGTTAGTTTTGTGAGATTCATTTTCAATTCCATCTTTTGTGAGATTCATTTTCAATTCCATCAATCTAAATAGAATTCAGTTTTGGCTATAAACAATTCCACAAGGTTAAATTCTTGGAATTGAATTCCAAATTTTGTTTAAACCAAACAAGAAAAACATGGAATTCAATTGATTTATAAAAAATTTTACAGAGTCCATTTAAATCAAACACCATATAAGTCTAACGTCACATCAAATATGTCATGTTTGTCTCCACAGCAGTGTCTGTGCCTTCAGTTAAAAAGCTATGTCAGCCTACTTATAGCATTATACCAGCTTAGAAATCTTATCTAAATATTCCAATTCCAGGGTCCATCAATTATTTAGCTTCTCATACTAACTCCCATGTTGAGTTGATAAAGATTTAGTAACTTCAACAAGGGAGCTTGCAGAGCTATAGACAATCAGTGCAAAATAAAGCATGATAACTGGATAGGACATGCTGGAAAGTTAGGAATCACCTCAATAAGTGGATCTCGACCAACAATGGAGAACACTTCCTCAGCTAGTTTCCTAATGACTTTTGCTCTGGGATCATAGTTTTTGTATACTCGATGCCCAAAACCTGACATCTTTCGCTTCCTTAATGAAATGGAAAGGTGCAAGAAAATCAAAACTTTGAATTTAAAATAAAAAAAAATAAAAAAAAATAATAAAAAAAAAGAGCACCTCCACTGTGAAGGAAGCCACCAAGCCAACATGCAATGCAAGTCAAAAATAACATTACCTGCTTTTTACGCCCTCAATGAAATCTGGAATGTTTTCAACAGTTCCAATCTCACTCAGCATCTTAAGCACAGCCTAGAAGAATAGAGTGACAGAAACAGGCTTACTGACTGGTGGCAACACAAAATAACAAAAAGAAGCTAGCTTCATGTTGGCACAAAAATATAATCTGAAAACAGATCTAATGAAATGGTTGAAAGAGTGAAAGCCATAAACTATTTTTACACATGGAATTTAACAATGGAAGCATGCCAGTATTCTACCTCATTTGCTCCACCATGAAGAGGACCATACAATGCTCCAACAGCCCCAGCAAGAGCAGTGTATACATCAACACCACTACAAGTGCACACTCCAAAAGTCAGAAAAGACTAAGGGCGGCTTTATGTCAGTTGAGCATTAAGATAAGTACCTGGACGCAAGATGCCGGGCAGCAGCAGTAGAGCAATTCATTTCATGTTCTGCGTGCAAAATGAAGAGAACATCTAGAACTCGTGCAAGTCGAGGATTAGGTTTATAAGATCGATTACCTCTGCAAGTTCATGGCGAGGGAGTTCTAATTAGGAAAGATATTCATCCCAGCAATGACTTTTACTTCGGTAAAAAGATAAGCCAATATGGCAAGTCATTCCTAGACTTTACAAACTGAAATAACATTTTTTTTCTCTTAGCAATAAAAATGGAATATCAAAAATTGGAAGGGGGGAAAAGAAGATCAGACAGAGATTGTTGTTCACACAACATATATTGAAATACTCATCATATCAAAGAGAACAAACTAGCATTTCAGAAAAACATGCATGTTTATCCAGATATCAGCGAGAACAAAAGATACAACACTTACAATGAGTCTAGCATGTACAAGAAGTTCTCCGCATAAGAAAGGTTGCTTGAAGGGAGAACCGGTGGCCTGCCTGCTAACCTCAAATAAGCAGCTGCTGCAATGGTTGGGGCCTACAAAATTTTACATGAATCAGTTGACTGATCATGAAGTATGAAGCCCACAGCTGGAGAAATGCTGCAGTACCAATTTAAATAGAAAAACATGTACTTGGAAAACCAATGCCACAGCATAGGCAGTTTATTAAACCATTTTTCTTGAGTCAAGGTGAGAGAAGGAGGGAGGGAGGGAGCAAGGAAAAATTGTGTAGACACTAAACCTTCCCAAGTATGCGTGCAATTTGTTTGTCTCTCACTTGTTTGGACTTGTAAAGATCTTGCCCCTATACCAATAAAAAGATGATTATAAGAAACATCCAAATTCCTCATAAAATGAATATCAACGTGCTCACACCATCACACCTTAACATATTGATTTAACATAAAACTGAAAAGGCCAATTGTTAAACCAAATTATATGCTACACAGCTAAATTATGCCAATCTTAAAATAATGAGTTACTTCAAGAGCCACTCGAAAACTATGTAGATTATTACTATGAACTTAAAGTATTCAAAGAAATTTCAATGGAGTTCTCCCAGTCTTAAAGCTAAACTATAAACTTACTCTAAGAGCCGGATTAGCATCAGGATGAAAGATAGAAAGAGCACTCATTGCACTAACTAGCACACCCATTGGGTGTGCATCATGAGGCATTGCCTGTATAATATCCTGCAAAACAATTGAAGAACTTTCTGTCAGAAATAAAAGTTCAGTTTAACTTATGAATAAAAAATTTTCATATGATTTGTTATAGAAAACAACTTAGTTGAGCTTCTACATGGTAGAGTTGAGACACACTTCAAGCTCATATACAGAAACTCAGAATTCCCCATTTTAGAAAATCTAGCTGCTTCACCACTTCACCTTCATAATGGAACTTTATCGCAATATCAAGAGAATTCTAAAACTTAGTTATATGGATATTTTGCTTCACAAAGGGAAAGATAAATTAATTATGAACCACGTAGAACGCATTGCGGTAATCCAGAAACTTTATGTTTCTATCAACACCATGCCATAGCCATTCAAATTTTTCCTAGCAATGGAAGTAATTATCTTATCAATATTCCCCCTATTGATTAAGGTGGTTAAAGTGCAATATACTCTACTCTGAAGCAAAAGCTAAGGAACCTTTTCTCAAAGTGGAAAGAAAAAGGAAGTGACTTATGAGGTATGAATCCATATGTCACTATGGGCATCTGTTCGTGCATGTATGTGGAGACACACAGATAGAGAGAGAGGGAGGGAGCACATGTGCAGATTAAATCCATTCACAAGTCATACTAAATTCCCTGGCACAACTGAAGTTTGGAACCACAAGTCCACATATTACAACATAAGCTCCTAGGAAGAATCACTCGCCTTTTATCTACCAGAAATGCTAATCCTAAAATTGGGTTTACAGCATTTACAAAGAATTGTTAAAGCAATGATAGATTTAAGGAAATGGATACAGATTAAAGAACATAAAAGAATTTGATATTGCACTCTCAGAATAATGTTTTGCTAATGTGATTAAGAAGAGAGTAATACATACCAAAATGCCCTGTGGTACAGCTGAGTGTTGAGAAATAGCAAATTCCCAGTCTGCTAACTGATTTTCAGATGGCAAATTCCCATAAACTGAGACAAGGAAGTACATTTATAAGATATCCACTGGATAAATAGAGTTGATGCAGATATGGAGGAAACAGACAGATAAAAATTTTAAAAATTAATGAAAAAGTAGAAATTTGTAAATATTTAGTTAATAAAAAATTAACCACCTCATCTTTCTGCCCAACCACTGTAAAAAATTCCATAGTAAGCAAAACAGCAATGAAACAAATGGAATGATAAAAAACAGAACAATTCCCTTGGAAATTACAGTGGTTCTTATACACTCTCCAGCACACTAATTACTAGATTTCTTCACATCTTTGAGGCGTGTAAACTATGTCACATACAAATTGAGATCGAGGCATGTCATTTTGATACATTAAGAAGTTTTGTTAATTATAGCAATGATATCCTAATTCTTAAGAGCTAAAATCAATGAGAAAGAAAGTTTCTTTTAGCATTTTCAATTTTTTTTTAAAAAAAAAAAATTTTTTCATTGATGACATCTCAATTCGCACAAACATCCTTCTAATATAACCATTCCTTGTTCATCCGTTCCCACTCAAGCTCCAAGTTAACCTAGATCATTAAACTCATATAAAGATCCAAAATGTCTGCTAAATCTCATGCAAATTACATTACATGTTTGGTCCCATTTTCAATATTCATGGACAATATTGATAAATTTTTTGACTTATAAAGATACTCACGAGCTGGAAATCTTTTTTACCATTTGTTATGAAACTATCGCCTCCACAGTTCACATTTCCTTGGAGATGCTATTTAGTTAAACATGATATTAACAATATGACTGACATCAAAATCAAAAATCAGATATTGGCAGAATCAATCACAAGAAAAGAGGCTGCTACTTCATTTTCTTCAGGCTTATGTGCAAGTTACTACACGATGGTTTAAGTCACTATTGCTACTATGTTACTATAACTGTAAATTGTTATAGTTCCCATTATGACAGCAACATAGAGTAATGCAGGTTGGCATACCTCTGACTCACAAAAATTGTTTTTCTAGAGAACTAAATGCAATAGGTAGTTTAAGTTACAAATGAACCTTTCAATTTATTTAACAAAAAAAAAGTAAAAACTCCCTCAATTTATTCAATTAAGATGTTGATCCCTTTGAAATCTATGATCATTGATCAACGAGTTACTAACAAAGGGTACTCACGTATGAGGTAAGACACTTCCAAGAAAGTGCTACTCTCAGCCAATTCCTCAATTGGGTAGCCTCTATATCTGAGAATACCCTCATCACCATCGATGTAAGAAATTGAAGACTGAACAGGAGCTGTGTTCAGATAGCCCGGATCATAAAGTTTCAGTCCCTTGTCATTTTTCCCCGTCGATATCTGTGATTCCAAACGTACTAGATCAATCGCATATTAAGACAAACCATATGGAAACTAATACTATGACAAGAGAGAAATTCATGATCATACAACAACATCAATAGTTAACTCTCAAGATCACACTCATAAGCAGAAAACGGAAAGGCGAGTACACAGGAATAGATAATAAACGGGAATAATAATAAGAATAACAATAATACCTTTTTGAAATCAGAGGCTTTGATGGTGCCATTTTCAGAGACCGGAATTTGGTACTTCTTACCCGTCCTCTCATCAACGACGGTCAACGTGCCATGAAGGTTCCCCGGAGGAACAACAAGGGCAGATACTCCCTGAGCCTCCAAAACGATAGGCGAATCCAGCCGCGGTGCAACCGCGAGATGAGCGGTGAGCACGGCCAGCCGGCCACGAGCTAATATGGAGGATGAAGATGAGGAAGAGGATGAATCTGGTTTGAACATGATTCCTTTTTTAGTATTTTCGCGGTAGCGTCTGTGTAAATACTTATAGAAAGAAGAAATGAAATGATTTAGTTTTGGTTTGTGTTTCAGTTTTGGGGCTTTTTTCCTTTTTCTGCACACAAAAAAACTCATCTTCTAACAGAATTGTAAACTAACTTCACCGTCTGGTACAGTAAACGCTGATTTACGCCGTTACTATCCAAGGCAATCTGAGAATACACTTAATTAACATTTTCAATTAAATAAATGTATGCTGCTACCTTAGTTATAAAATTCAACAAAATCCCTGAAATACTGGAATATTAATTGACTGTTTTATTACTAATAATATTATAGTTATCTGTTTGGTTAAATTTGACAATTTTTTATTTTATTTTTATTTAAATGATATTTTTAGTTTTAGAAAATGAAAGTAACATTGATTTATTATTTTTTTCTAACTTTATTCTTATTTAGATATTTACATTAAATTTTATTTTAATTTAATGAGCATTAATTAAATATTATATAGGCAATTATTCTCATTTTTTTAATGCATTTGAAGTAATTTAATTACTTTCTTAGTTCTTATAAAAAATGCTGCTTCCGTCTCATTTTCTTTACTTATTATTTTTTATTTGAATGTCTCAAAATGGTTACAAGGTTTTTAAATTTAGATATGTAAATAATTATTTTTTTTCATAATAACATTTATCGTTGTTCATTAAATAAAGGACATTTATTAATATCTTAATGAATTAAGGAAAAAAAGGAAAATAACTTTTTTTTAACTAAATTATTAATATGCGTGTTTTATCAAACCATACAAATAAAATGGAACGGAATGAGTAAAAAATTATCAAATTTACGAAACGAGGGATAATAATTTAACAACATAATAGATTTAATTAAAAAAATTATAAATGTTCACGAATCAATCCGTTTTAACTCATATCATAAATAATAAATTCATTCCATGTTCGCTTTTATTTTACTTGTTTTGCAAATCATATTAATACGAACTATCTTGAAACTTTAATATGCCATTCCCAGCTTAAACATTTACTAAATGTTTATTTTAATTTTATAAAATTTACATTGCATGCTGCATATTTGAATTGTTTTGTTTCTTTTCCAAAATATAAAAAGAAATAATATGATTTTCAAGAATTTAATTCAGTATTCTTTTGTAAGAATTATTTCAAAATTAATGTAAATTAACAACAAATTCAGTTTATTTTTGTTTTTAATGCTTTTTATTTGTTTTAAAAGTCTAATAATATTAAATTATTTTTGCTCATTTAACCTCTAAAAAATAAAAAACAAATTTCTAGAAGATAATATATAAATCATAAATATATTTCTGTAATTTAATTGCTAAGTATAATTAAATGTGATGCTTACATTTTTAGTTTTTATACTAATTAGGATTCCAGTTTTAGTATTTAACTAGTCGTATACCCGCACACTTATAAATAATTTATATGAATCAAATTTGATTAAAATATGTAAATCAATTAATATGATGAAAAAAAATACTTATCTTTTACCTTTTTTTTATTCTTTGATTATCAAAATAAAAACTACTTTTCTGACTTTCTTTATCAATTTAAAAATGATAAAAGAATTCTACACTAATAAAATAAAAATAATTAATAAAAATTAATCTTTAATCATAGATGTCTTTTGTTCAAGATATTAATTTTTTTTCATTATCTAAAAATATGTTGAACATAAAAAAATAAGAATTTGTATGATAAAGAAAAATAAAGGAACTGAAAACTTTTATAATTGATTTATTGAAATTAGATAATTAAATAAAAATTTTGAAAATAAAATTTCATAATATTATGTCACACAAATATAAATATATATAGATAGATTATATATTCTATTAATGTTGTCTTATTATATTATATATCCTTATAATTAAATTTTGAGGATAAAGATTTTAAATAATATATTTGAAATTGGATAACTAAATAATACTTGCACTCATAAAGAATAACAAAACTTTTGGAGGATAATTTTATAACTATCCCATCATTCTTCAGTGTTTTAACATATATTATTTAGTTTATAAAAAAAGAGCTTTATACATAATGTATAAATGCAAACATAAATTCAATTAATTCAATAAAATCATTTAATAAAAATGAAGTATGGTATGCAGTAAAAGGAAAAAAAA
The DNA here is from genome assembly GCF_014843425.1 of Jatropha curcas. The sequence continues at coordinate 2,163,683 of NW_023591598.1, read as the reverse complement.
TAGAAATTTACAAATCGAGACAATTTTCCTTAATAGCAATTGTATCCATGATTGCCATTAGTAAAAAATAAAAATGATTTTTTAAAAAATCTCTTCAAAAATTAGCTTCCTCTGTTGAAATCGTACAATTGTATCCATGATTGACTGTTTGCTTACGGTGTTACGCATCAAATCGTTAACTTTTTCTTCTAGAATGCAACTCCCACGTCACAGACCCCAAGACCCTTTTATCTAATTGGACGGAGAAACCGAACGCAATGGTTATGAATTAACTCGCTACTTTATCTTTCCACGTATTATGGATTAATATTGATGATGATGTGTCACTATGACAGGGCGAGTAGTTACTAAACATTCATTTATTCGAGTAACAAAAAGGCCAACGAAATTTGCGTGTGCGAATTGGATAATTCTTCTAGGAATGCTAAACGGATATGTTTTGGATGAGTAATTTTAACATGGAAACGATCTTATTCACAAATTGATGATCTCTTCCTGCAAGCCGTTCGATGAAATAACAAAATGATCCGCAACAAAGACCCATGCCTACCTCGTCAAAAAATTGAAAGATGAGTTGCTATAAATTCTGCTATACAATATGCCTAATTTATTATTATTATTATTTTTCTTTTTTTTTCTCAAGAGATATATATTACTACTTCTATTCCTATTCCATAATACTTGTTACATGTAAAATTTTATATTGCTTAAGAAAATTATTAAATTAATAAATTGACTATAATACCCTTAATTTAATACTAACTCTATAAGAAAATTATTAAATTGAAGTAATATAATTATTGGTCACACACAAAGGGTAGACATGAAAAAATATATTTATTACTCATTGAAACCACAAATATGACAAGTATTTTGTAACAAACTATTTTCTCAAATATGACAAGTATTATGGAACAAAGGTAATAGTTATGAATGAATATTCAGCGGGTACAAATCGACTTGAATATCTGCAATTACATAAATTGTTTGGAAGAGAGTTTTTTTTTTTTTTTTTTTTTTTTTTGTTTTGCGATGAGTAATTTTTAACATGGAAAACGTCTTATTCAACAAATTTGATGTATCTCTTCCTGCAAAGGCCGTTTCGATGAAATAACAAAAATGCATCCGCAACAAAGACCCATGCCTACCTTCGTCAAAAAATTGAAAGATGAGTGCTATAAATTCTGCTATACAAATATTGCCTAAATTTTATTATTATTATTATTTTTCTTTTTTTTTCTCAAGAGATATATATTTACTACTTCTTATTCCTATTCCATAATACTTGTACATGTAAAATATTTATATGCTTAAGAAAATTATTAAATTAATTAAATTGACTATAATTACCCCTTTAATTAATACTAACTCTATAAATAAAATTATTAAATTTGAAGTAATATAATATTGGTCACACACAAAGGGCTAGACATGAAAATATATTTATTTACTCAATTGAAACCACAAATATGACAAGTATTTTTGCTAACAAACTATTTTCTCAAATATTGACAAGTATTATGGAACAAAGGTTAATAGTTATGAATGAATATTTCAGCGGACGTACAAAATCGACTTGAATAATCTGCAATTACATAAATTGGTTTGGAAGAGAGTTTTTTTTTTTTTTTTTTTTTGTTTTTTGCTTTTTTTTTTTTTTTTTTTTTTTTGAAGAAAGAAAAATACCTATGGAAAATATATATATTTCCTTATTTGAGAAGGAGAAGGAAAATATTGAAAAAAAAAAGTAATATTTCACTTATTTTCCATCCAGATCCATATAATATATATATTTTTTGAAATGGATTCACATGTTTTGAGTCTCTTCAAGTTGGAGAGAAAATAATGGAGCAAAGTGAGATTTTCATTAATTTTTATTAAATTATCTAAATACTCCAAATTAATTAAGAAAATTTTAACCATTTATTAGTGGCTAGATCATTAAAAAAATCTCAAACTTTACCGGCAGTTTTAATTGTACCATAAATCTAATTTTTTTCTCCTAATACCCTGAACTTCAACTTTAGTTACAATAGTACCCTAATTTCAAATTGTACAAATTTAATAAATAAAATATTATTTTTGTAAGACCCAATTTAACTTTTTCCCCAAACCGGATTCATTCTCATTACCACTGCTCATAAATAAATAAATATTAAAATAAAAATAATCTATTCATCTTAAAAATAAAATAAATATTTAATTTATTTATATAATATTGAACTATTTTTATTTATTTATATAATATTGACAATAAATAGTGATTTTCTAAAAAATAAAATGACATCGTAATGAATAAAATCTATTTTTATAAAAGATCCAACTTAAGTATAAATAAAAGTCTACACTAAAAAAATGGGAAAACAAGAACCTAAACTAATATTTTATATTTATAACTAACTAAAATTTTATTATTTTATTTGGCTTTTTATAAATTTAAATCCTTAATCAATATTAGTTAAGGTGTTGTTAAAGGGTAAATATTTTTTTTGTTCACCTATAAATCTAATGAAAATAATATTTTATTCATTAAATTATATATAATTTGAAATTGAGGTGTTATTGTAACTAAAATAGAAGTTTTAGGTGCTAGGATAAGAAAGTTTAATATATGATATAATTAAAACCATCCACAAAGTTTAGATTTTTTTAATGATTCGGCCATTTCTTAGTACTCCAATATTTAAGTGAAGACATCATTGTAAATTTTCAATAATAACATTTTCTTTCCTCTAAAGTTTTACTCTTTCCGAATAAAGGAAAATAAATTTATTTTCTTTCCATAATTATATCCAAATACAGAGATGGAAAATAAATATTAAAAGAAAGTGATAATTCCTCATTATATTCCTCTATTATTTTCCTTCCTCCAATATTTTCCTTTTTTCTCCTTTCCAAATAAAGAGTAAATTTTTGTATATATAGAAAAACCATTAAATTGAACTAAATCATCATTACTAGATATATAAATGAGGGATTTTGACAAAAATATGTTCTTCAAAAAACTATTTTTCAATCTAATATTTGTCCTGCCGTGAAGAAAGAGTTTGCATTAAAATCACTAACTCAATTGGCAATTTTAGTGCAATAGAAAAAGTAACTCGTACTCACAAGCAGTCAATAAAAAGTAATTACATGAATAAACGATAATTTTTATTTTGTACTGAAACCACCAATTTAACTACTGGTTTCAATACAAAATAAAAATTTTAAATTGTCAAAATGACCTTTTCACTAAGACACACAATTCATTTAATGATTTTAGTACAAATATGACATGTGACCACTAGTCAGCAAAAAGTATACGAGAGAATAATGTTTTATTAAGAGTCCACGAGATTAACTAATCGTTTCAATAAAAAAAACATTTATTTGCTCAAAGTATTTTTTTTTTCCAAAATACATATATTATCTAGTGGTTTTGGTCATAAATATTTCAAGTTAAGTAATAAAAACATAATTTTCCTTACACAGTTATAAATTACCAAGAATAATAGAGTACTTTAAGTTGAACTTGTATTATATTAAAAATGTCTTAGTAACTAATACGTGAAAAACTAATCATATAAATGTTTACCTATGTGTACTCTTGTATCACATCTTGGAGGCCTCCCTTTACGACGCGGTTTCAACACTCATGTGAGAAGTTTGTACCATATTCACAAATGGTTGTTGTGGACAGGGAAATGTCAGGTGAGTTTGTTGATCGGTTTCCATCATTCTCTCAAAGAAATCATTAAATGAGTGTCTAGCATGAGAATGTAGATCCATCACGTGTGCCAAAAGATGCCATAGAAATATTGAAAGCATGTACTATATATTTGTGGGCTCTTGCCTAAGAAAACGGCTCTGCACTGTGTCAAGGCCCAAAGGCCTAAGGGAAGACGGAATGGGTCAAGGCCCACTCGGAGAATAGGAGTCGCCACCCAGATGAAACCTGGGACAATTACCACATAGCGATTGGATTCCTCGCAGAGAGCCCAACCATTTAACCAAAGTCTGGATAAGGAAGTTAGTTGTTGGTTTGGTGGAAGGTGTTAGGCACCCGAGCCCACTCGGCCATGGAGTCGACATCAACTTTGTTAGTTTATCTAAGTAAGGGTTGATTTTAATTTTTAAACCTAATTACCTAACAAAAATCTTTTTGAAAACATTTTAATTCTGAAAATCAAAAGATTATTTTTTCACATCGATATGACATAATTACAAACATAAAATAAATTAAACATCCACAATAACTAATTAAACATACAAAGAAAGGAGGAAGGAGAAAAGAATTATATCCCAAATAATAGACAAATCTTACAACTAATTAATTACATTCCCACAAATAATAAATAAATAAATAAATAAATAATTTAATCAAATAATCCTAACCATTCATCTAAAAGATGTAACATACACTCTTAACCATTCATCTAATAAATAAATGCAATAACCAACTAAATAATAAAATCTCAGATAATTAATTATAATTACAAAAAATAAGACAAAAACAATAATAATTTAAATTATAATGCAAGAAAAAAGTTAATATTAGTTAAATCAAACTTATTATTACTTAGTTAAAAAAAAATTTAAGGTCAAATAAAATTACTTAGTTAAATCAAACTTATTATAAAAATAAAATAAAAAAATAAATAATAAATAAATCCGGAAGGTCAGAATTAAGACAAATAAAGGAAATATAATAAACAAAATGTATAAAATAAAAAAAAATTGAACAATGAAGACAATCAAAATCATCAATTGGTAAGTTGTCTCTAATCAACGGGTGCGTAAAGACTTGTTACTAGTACGAACGCTTAACGACACCTAATATTGTGACTGACGGATCCCTAAAGGATGTCGAAAGAGCTAGTTAAACGGTGGGTGTTGCCCCCTGCAGCAAAGCTAGAAAAAAAGGGAGTACTTTAGGCATTGTTTGCCTTGTGCTTGGACCTGAAAAGAGGAATAGATAGCATAGTTTTGGTGTGTAAGCGTTTTACGTATCAGTCTATCTCTGATAAACGAATGGACAACTGGTGTGTAAAGGCTTATAATTGGTATGTAAGGCTTAACAACAGGTGCGTAAGTCTCTTATGTACAGTCTATATCTGATATAAAAAATAGAGTTTCAACGTTTTTTAAGCACACAGATCGTTCAACTAAGTCACAAAATAACAAATTCCTCATTTATATTAATACCAAATTAATTAAAATATCTCAGATTCATTTTTTAATATAAAATAAGATTTAGGCAATTATTTCAATAAAAATCAGATTTAAATTAAAAAATAAAACCACATCAATAAACTCTTTCAAAACTAAAGAAAATCAAATTCCTTTAGTTTAGATTAGATTTTTGAGTTTTATAATTCAGAATCTAAATACTTACTCAATACTTTCTCTTATTGTTTTAAATCAAAGCATATAAGCCATGAATATAAACGAGAAGATGGTTTGATGCTCGCAGTTTATGATGTTATACGTACTTTTTAATCGATTTTCAAATTGATTCTTGCATTTTCTTCCTTTTTTACTGTCTTTTTCTTACCTGTTTTTTTCCATGTCAATCTCTCGTTTTCTTCCTCTTTTTTTTTTTTTTTTTTTTTTTTTTTTTTTTTCTCTTTTTTTTTTTTTTTTTTTTTTTTTTTTTTTTTAGCCTTTTTTTTTTTTTTTTTTTTTTTTTTTTTTTTTAGCCCCCCTTTTCTCTTGACGTTGACTTCCTTTTTTAATGTGTTAATCCTTACTGTTTCTAGGGTTTCTCTTTATTTTGGACTGACACTAACTATGGGCTCATAGCTTAAATTAATTTTGGGCTAATATTTAAATTAAAATAACCTTTAATTGATTTTGAGATAATATTAAACTAACCTCTAAATAATTTCGGGCTAACACTTTAAAATAAATTTTATGTCCAAGATTTCAATCATATAAATAGTCCAATTTAACTCACAAAAATCAGATATATTTTTTTACATAAGGAAATTATAAAATGAATAATCCAGAAAATTATCAACACTAAATTAATTAGAGAATTGAAGGATTTTCATCATCGAGCATAAAGATAAAAATTGAGCGTTAACAATATTGAAATAGTGTTGCCTCGCCCATTTCAAGAAAAGAAATATAGGTTTGTTGGGTTGCATCTACGGACATTAAAGTGGGTCATGACACGTGAACACGATTCGTCTAACACGCAACATAAACAAGTTAGGATTCAGATTAAATGTGTTCGTGCTATAAACGGGTCACCCATTTATGACATGAATATAAACATATTGTGTCACGGGTTGACACGCGGGTTAGACGTTGATGTATCGGGCATATTAACGCAATAGCTTTTGTAGTAATTGTTATATGTCATAGAGAAAGGGACTTGAGGTATATTGTTTATTGGTGAAGCTTCAACCACCAGATAATATGTGTATTTTGGTGAAGAATACTTTGAGTAAATAAATATTTTTTTATTGAAATCATTAGTTAACTTGTGAACTCTTAACAAAATACGATTCTCTTGTGTACTTTTTACTGACTAGTGGTCATATCCCATTTTTACATTAAAATTTTTATTTTGTATTGAAACCACCAATTCAATTGGTGGTCTCGATACAAAATAAAAATTATTGTTTATTTATATAATTACTTTTTACTAACTGTTTGCGGTACAAGTACTTTTTCTATTGCACTGAAACCACCAATTGAGTTGTAGTTTTAGTGCAACACACTCTCTCTATGGCAGGAAAAATATTAGAGTTTTGATTTGACATTAGATTGAAAATTAGTTTTTAAAGAACATTATTTTTATTAAAAGCCCTATTGAACTATTTGCAATAAGTTGATGGGACACTTTTAAGAGAGTGAGATCTCTAATATTTTAGCATTTGCTTGTATCTTAGTTGAAAAATTTTTCACCGTTTCTCTTTTTTATCCACTTTTTTCTCTCCCATCATTTATTATTCAACAATGATGTACTCTTCATTTTTATGAATTTTAAAATTAAATTATTGCATTTGAAGAAATTTAATTATTTTGATTCCATTTTTATGAGTTTAAAATTGAAGAACAAAAGTTCCATTACTTGAAATCAAAACAAAATAAATTAGCAACTGTCACGACCCGTTTCCGTGGGCCGGACCAGTACTAGGGTCCAGGTAAGCTTAAGGCTCCCGAAGCCTGTAGTAAGCCTGAATCACTAAAATTTATTATTTCAATATAAATTTCAAACATTCAGCCCATATTATGAAAAAAATAAACCTCAATCCTTTTTATTAAATCTCGGCCCAAATTTATCAGCTACAACATTCCACGGTTCGGACCCAATTAATAGTACATCACATTTTTAAAATTAATAGTACCAGTCACATTTTTTAATATGGGCTCACATAATTATATCGCTTCTATGTTATACACGGACTAATTGTCGCAAATTCTACAACTGCGGAAGTCCACTAACTCATAGATATACATAGATTTTTATATATCTAGATACATAAGAATACTTTATTGGTCTAGGAAAATTTTCTTTCTAGCTCTGAAGAAAGATAGTTTACCGAATATAAAAAGAGATATATATAATAGAAATTAAACAAGATATGTGAGCTTTCATAGAAGATACTATTTATTGCAACAACAACACACATTCACACATATGATAGATATAATATAGTCATAAGATATATATATGCTCACAACGCCAGTCACACAAATGACATGTCAACAAATGGCATATCACCAGCACTCACAATCATTAATATCTTCATATAATCACATCACGTGGAAATTAGTCAGTGGCGTCACCGAAACCCTCGACGAGCTGTACTCTCACCTGGCCCATCCTCTCGATCGTGTGCACCCGGGGAGCCAATCCCCCATACCTGGCTGACTGGTCTAATCCTCACACGACCAGGCCTCTCATTGTTTTTAAATTCTCCCTTTTCTTTTCCATACCAACAGGAGGCATCCCGGTCGTCTCAGTCAAATCTAGATCATCAGGCGCACACAACAGGAGGCCACCCTGTGGGCTACCATCAATCTAGACTATATCAGGTGCGCCCAATAAGAGACCACCCTGTGGTTTCTATATAATCCATGGTATCAAGTGCACATGAGGGCACCGATCTCCCATTTTCCCAGTCGACTGTCCAATTTCATAATTTCATCATAATCAAGATCCATGCTTTATCGACCGTCCTCACAAAGCCATGGTGACCCACTTCATCCCAATTCCACACAAACAAAGCATAGCATTATCACAACACAATTAATCAAGTATTACAATTAAATGCAAGAAGATGGCAGACATATATCAGTTGGACAACGTAATAAAAATGCACAACTAGACAACTCAATTTCTAAGTGCAATAAATAATAACAAATAATAGAATCGAATAACAAACAATAAAAATAAATTATAATAATGAAATAAATAAATAATTGAATAAATTCAATGAATAATTAATGAAAATTAATTAAATAATTAGAGCACTCTAATTTAATATTTATTAAGTTATAGATATTACATCTAAATAAACTTATTAATTATGTCATTACTTAAACTAGTTCCTAAGTTCCTATCGAAATTTCGCAAGCATTCCCTAAAAAATTTGACTCCATCTACCTCTCAAGATATCGCAATATTATTATATATTTATCAAATCAATGTACACAGCCCATCCGTCGGGCAATCAATCAATTTAAAATCTCATCCTCCTTCCAAAGCAACAAGTTATAAAGAGCACATTTAATCCAACAATATAAATTTGGTTCAAGCAAAAATCCATGATTTTCTCTAACTAGAAGCTGCCACTATATCAAAGAAACCTTGAGTAATTGATTAATTTCATACATCATATGCTACTTAACCCATTTCCCACCAAGAACTTAATTTATAACTTTGTTTGCATTATGCCACAATAATTGTTCAAGCTAATTAGTTAAAATGGCATGCTGGGGCACCCGTTACCTGAAATAGCTGCTGCCCACCAAGAGAAATAGCTTCTACTTGACTTAAACTTATATACAGTAAACAAACTAACTCATTTCCCATCAAAATTTAAACTTAACAACAACATATAATTCATATCAAAGCAAAAACTCAAGGGAAAAGCTGAATGGTCGCTGCATCTAAAGTTCCAATTCTTTCGCCAAAACCTGCTGTAACTAAATACATATAGGTAAGACTTCAGTTTATAGTTCAATTAAAGCTTCATTTTCCTCCATTTTGGCATACCTCTACCATTTCCATTTTAATTAAAGCAAATCCAAGATCAAATTGTTTATCTAGCAAGAATAATATTATCGAGCACTAACTGACCTTAGCTCAAGTATTGGTAATTTAATTGTTGTAAAATTTATGCTATGCTTATACTTAGGAATTATACTAAATTTATACATTATATTATAGTTAACAATGTCTCTTAAAAATTCTAAGTTAACATGTATAGATATAGCTAGATTTCTCATTCCTAGACCAAAACTGTTAACCATAATAACCCACTCAACTTCATCAAGAAACTCAAATAATAATTCCTAAGTAGCTATGCTTATATAATTCCTGAGCAAAACACTGACAGTAGCTAGAAATGTACATTCTTATACCCATATTATTTAATTCATGATACCCCTTAAATAAAATTTAAAGGAACTATAAGAACTATAAACATATTATAAATGGTTAGAATTTAATTACCTAGTTAAACAATTAGCGTCGGAAAAATGAATTTTCCGGTTAGGATGACCGGAAACAGCTCCAGCTATCTACATTTGCCCCCTGCCGGAGTTGAGGAAGACGGTAGCCGGTGGAGTAGCCAGAGGTGTTAGAAGGTGTAACCAGCCAGCCCTTGACTGGTTTCGCCGGAAATAGCAAAGAAGATCGGCGAGTCGACTGTTCCGATCGCCTAAGACTGCATCTCGCAGCTCCTTAGTTTGCTGTGCTAGCCTGAGGCAACAGAGGTGAGGGGAAAGGAGAGCGGCACGGGAACGGCAGCGGGAGGCGATGGGAATGGCGCTGGCTTCAGGTGATCGGAAAGGCAAAAGGGAAAGGGGGAGGGGGGGGGAGGGGGTAGGGTTCGCAGGCACATGGCGCTGGCGCCAGGAAGAAGAAGGGAAAAGGAAAAAGAAAGGAAAAAGAAACCACCAAAGAAAAAAATAATCTGGGTTTAGACCATTCCGTTCGATTTGACGGTTTGGTACTAATTCAATGTCTTTGGCCTCGATTTCTTGGTTCTCGGGTTTTTTCACTTGGTTTTCCAATATGTCGTGGTGGTTTTCGAAAAAATCAATGTGATTGAATCCGTTCAACTTCAATTTGATATTTTTATAATTAAGTTCCGTAAGCATTTCCTCCTTAACCAATAAACATATAAAGAATACAATAAACTATAATTAGTAAAGGAGATTTGTTTTTAGGGTAAATTAGTATTATAATTCGCTGGATTTTATAAATTATATCTCGACAACTTTAACTGTTTACTGATTCGAAATTTTCGGAACCCATTTTTATTTGGGCTTGGGCCCAACCTCGTAAAACTTTGGGTCAACATTAGAATGGCTTCGTATTTATCAACCGGCCAGTCACTATCAAAGAGATCAGATTGTTATTTTGAATTATTACAAAAAATTCCTATAACTTTTGAAAAATAAGAAATTCGGGATATTTCAGCAACTATAATCAACTAAATAAAACAAATTACTTCTTAACAAATTCAATTTCATTTATCTTAGTCATGCTTGTGTTTGGGTCGTATGGGATCTTTTTTTCTTAACAATTAAACGTCTTTTTAAATATCTATAGATTAGATTAAGATATTGCATCAGAATATGAAGAAGGATGCTAATTATAACTACGATATTCAATTTATTTAACCTCAAATCATGACCCTAGGTGATAAATGTTAATATTTTAAATTAATAAAAAATGCAATTAACTAACATTATCCTGCCATACTCAATTTGCTAAGTATGGCACGTAACTTCCTAATTTTTAATTTTTTTCTTTTTGTTGTGCTTTTTTATCAAAGATATCATTCGATAAGATTCAGTTAAACTAAGAAGACAATGCCGATCAAATACATGTTAATGAGTCGTGGTAAATGAAGGACGTGTGGCTAATGAGGGCAGGTTAAGCTCATGGTAAAGTATTTTTCAATGAGCAAATATTGTTTCTTTACATCGTTGTGAATAAAATCCGATCACAAGACTACATGCAACCCATGCATAATAATTTCACTGGGTGTTGGCGTTTGTCATTTATCAGATCAACAGAGAGTATAAGCACAGATTGATAGTTTGGATTCTCTTCAGAAATTGAAAAAAATCATAAAGGTGTCTGATGGAATTTATGTTGGCTCTCATAGCCTTTTGGAGCGGAAATCCCTCTTAAACAGATCCAATAGTTCAACGAAATAACTCATCATTTTTGCAGGCAATAACAACTTTTGGTATAAGCTAAAAATTTAAATCAATAATTATTTTAATTCTAAATAATAATCAATTTTATGAAGTAAAAGGTTATTGTTGTTTATTAATGAAAAAATTCTTCAAATACTAAATTACAAACTTAAACAACATTTACAAGAAGTTAGAATTTCAATAAATAATAATTATCAATTAAGTATGTAGGGATATAATAGCCGTGCAATCATACCCTAATATCTAATTGTGACTATGATTGAACTCAAGCACGACTCAGCCCTCCAATGTGGGCGACTGAGTGTTAGTTTTTGATCGACACAGGAATGCAGCCATTGCGAAACTTTGATTGTACGAGTGCAGTATGTCGAATAGAAGATCAAATGTTGTCCGCTTGGAACTTGGAAACATACCTATACAATTATTATTTGTAAAAAAAATTACTTGTTTATACAATTTTATCACTTAATTTTTGCAAAATACGAAACAATAACCATGCTCAGCATTTTTCAAGAATACGTCTTCTTATAGTTTTAACTAATAAAATTACTTAAAAATGTTAAAGCATAATATAAATAAAGAAATTCTTTAGAAATCTATATAAATAATAGAGGTTGTAGTGATTTTGTGATGAAAATAATTTATAAAGTATTTTATTTAAGAAAAGTTATAGAATAAAAAGATTTATTTATATTAAAATATTTGGTCAGAAAGATATTTACGCTTATCTATTTAGTGTTTTATTATTAATCATATATTTGGTTTTAGATTTAAAAGTTATTTAATTCTGAGTTAATAATTCGTAGTTTTGACTTATACTTAATAATTTTGATTTTTTTTAAAATAAAAATAGGACATTTCTGTAGCTTTTTGGTGGTCAAAAGTTTAAGGGGGAAACATAAGAAAAAAATTTAATTTTGGAACAAATTCCTATGTTGTGTCCAAGATTATGAAGCCTTATTCAATTATAATATTTAAAATTGCTAGAAGAATCTCTCAATATCACATTTATTGTTGTTTGGGATTTTATTTTTATTTTTTAATATTAAAAGGGCGGGAACTAAACCCAACATCAAAGCTAACTTTCCTGGGCAAAAGACACCAATCCTATCACGGCATCCTACAGCTGCTGACATAGTATGATAGGGAGTGGCAGCAAATGGAGCAACAACGAATCATTCTGCAGAGCATACATTCAGACCAAGCAGTCAGCCAACATAAATTTGCCTCTTGTAAAGGTACAAATCTCTAACTTCCCAACGATCACAAAGAAGCGCAACAGAGCAAGCTGGAAGAACGTTATTGAAAGGAACAGAAAGTCTTCCTTTGTTTGAGGTTGAATCAATACTAACAGCAACACTCGGATAACTTGAATGCACCCTTCTCCAGGTCTGTCCAAGCTTAGCCTTTGCCCATTCGTAATGAAATGACCGCCATAAAAGCTGAAAGTATTAAACGACAATATTCATAGCGAAATCACCAATCCACTACATCCTGACACGGTTGTTTAACAAAACACCACTATACCAGCTTGGCCTGATTGCCTTTAGAGCCATTCGTCCGTGTTAACCAGCAACCAGTCAGTATGGCAGGATCCTTCCAAACGCTGATGCAAACCATATGAGTTGGCCTAAGGGAGAATGCATCATTATTCTTCCATTTTTTCCAAGCAGACGAGAATCGTCACTAAGGTTTCCTAATAACCAAATCAAACAGATAGATCCTAAGTCTGAGTTGGATTATTTAAAGCAATCTAACTGTTAACGCACTTTCCACAGCCACCATAAAGCCCATGCCAAAGAGCGGAGGGCCCAATCACATTAGCAACCCGAAATGGTTTTAGCTTTGAGATTACTTATAACTAACAATGCCTAAGAATGCAACGGAAAAGAAATCGGGAGAGAGAACCAACACCCAAACATGCCAAAATTATGAGCAACAAGGACAATCTGCAGGAATATGGCTTTGTTTGCATGACGCACGAACAGAGGAATCCATGAAACCCTCTACAGCTCTTTCAGCCGTACACTCCCATAACCTTATAATGAGCAACGTGGCATAAAAAACAAAACAAAGTCTTTGCTGGATCCCTGAATGTTCCCAAATGAAATTTCCATATAAGAGCCAAGTAAAGGTTCCTATCATCTCCAACACAGAATAGTGAGGGAGTGTTAGACCGAAAATTTTCAGAGGGGAGTAAATGTTTGGCGATTCTATTTTGTTCGGTAGGACAGTGGATAACAAATTTTGCATCTTAAAAGACTTCTGACCAGTACTACCTGTTGTGGAAATGGGTCTTTTTCAGCAAAAGCAATTGAATTATGACTGTAATAATGTACACTAAGGTACAATTTCACCAGATAATTTGGAGAGTCACAAATGGTCTCAGCTTTAAAATCCACTTGCTAAGACAGAATGTTACCTAGAAGTAAATTAGATTAGAGCCATAACCACAAAAATATTTTTGGCCCACAAGTGAAGCTATTATAATAAGGAATAAGACAAAAGCAATAAATAAAAGAGAAAACCAAAATTTAAACGGAGGTTTCGGGCTTAATTTTGCCTACGTCGCTCGGACACTACCAATATTTATATTTCACTAAAGAAATATACAAATTGAGGAAGAGGAGCGGAAACTTGTCTAACCACCACTGTAAGAATGGAGACAAGTTTTGGAAGAATGAAACTTAAGGAGGTAGGCTTCTTCTTCTTATAGCAAAGGGTTCACTAGTCCCTTTCTTATAATTTCACAATGTGGGAATGTTCTAAGCCAAAACCAACAATCTCCACCTGGCGAAAAATTCCAACAATACAATTTTGCTCTCTCTACAAAGTTTGTAGAGTCTACAAAGTTCGTGGCAGTGACCAAGCTTAATTTTAACCAATATGATACAGCCAAACAGTGTTTGAAACTTGAGAACAGCTGTCAGCACTTTTGTCACATAACAGCACGATTGTTCGAGCAGTTTGAAAATTCTTCTGGATTGAACTGTCCTTCCTCCAGAATTTCTCGTGACAAAATGAAAAATCGATGCGTCGATATGCCTTCGTCGCCTTCATGATAAAGCTTGGTTTCTTTGCACCCAAGTGAATAGCACTTTGACTATCGCAATGTACACAAGTGTTGTTATTGCTTAATTTCCCATTCATCAAGCAACCTTGAATGCGCAAATTGCTCCTTAACAGCCTCTGTAAACTGCCATGTACTGCTCTCTGTTGTAAGACCAAAGCTCACTGTTTCGACTGTAAAGTTAGACTTCCAACTAACCCCTGTGCTTTTGCAAGGATAAACAACATAGACCAGTAGGTTGATCCGACATTTCCAAATCACCGCGGCATAAATTAGAATCTCAGTATCCAACTATGCTTGCCACTGAATTAATCACTGCTCAAAAATCAATCCAACATCCACGGTGTTCTAAAGGTACCGGCAGAATCCATTCAACACTGTGCCCAAATGCTCTTGCAGGATCAGCATCGTCGAATCTGCTCACAATCCTAACTGCATGTGAAATGTCAGGTCTTGTACACACCATAGCTACACAAGCTGACTCACAACATTCGCATAGGGAACTTCTATGACTGTATTCCCTGTTCTGCATAATCATTTTTTGGCGATTGAGCTGCACTGAGTTGAAAATGAGGAGCAACGAGGTGTACTAACAGGCTTGGTTTTAGTCATCCATGTTACCAAAGACGCTTTAGTATATTTTCAGATATGCTTTGATTAGAACAAAGTCTCCAGTTTTTCCTTATCTCTGGTAATCTCCATGCCTGAGAAATCCTGTTTGCTCTCACCGCAGATTTTCATTTCAAATTCTTGATTCAAAAACTGTGAATTCTTGCAATTCCCTCAATTTCTTGTTTATCTTTTGAGACTCTCAGCATATCAGCAACCATTACAAAAAGATAAATGAAAAGAGGGGCATCGGTTGTAGCTCTGCCGCAGAATCAACTCACATGATCGTATTTTGCTTGCTTGTGTATTCCTGCCTTTGCAATAACTTTATCACAATAGTTGTACACTGCCTATCGGAGATGCTTCCAATTGCTAAAGTGATTTTTCAGTTTGCCATACCATATTTTCTTTCCCAGAACTGTTGAATCCTTCTGGCTGAGTCATATAGATACCTCGATTCCAGAGTCTGCAATGTAAAAATGCAGCTTTTTACAATCCAATTGAACTAGTTCCAACACAAACTGTGGTACCGAAGGCTAACAATCTGAAATGGAGGAATGTTTTTACAACTGAGAAAACACTTCATTAATAACAAATTCCTCCGTCTGAGCGTCAGCCTTTTGTAATCGCCGTATTTTTCCTGTGTTTGCAATAGTAGTTTAATCTGTCTGTTGAATAAGTAACTATCGTCGGGAGTCGGTATTGATTTTGGTCCAAAAAATATTATAATGGTAATTAGGTTTCTAATCACATTTTTTGGACATGCATGGCATGGTTTTTATATGGGTAAAAGTAAGTAATGAATATTCTTTTTTTGGAGAATTTAGAAATTAAGTGCGTAGTGACTTCGAAGGCTGTGAAATATTATGAAGGGAATTAGAGCAATGAGTTTGTGGAGAAAATTCTGAAATGGTGTGTAGACATAATTAAGGATACTTGAAGAATTATTTTTTAATGGAGTAAAATTTGAGAATATTGTTGCTGTTACATAATATTTTTGAAGGGAGAATTTATGGAGAATATTTGTAGCCATTAGATTAGATTTTTACATTCATGCCAGCATCAAATCTTTATGGAGTAAATCATTATCAACTCCATTATTTTTGGGCAACAACTAAGCCTTCTTCCTTCTTTTCCTACTTTCTTTCTCTGGTTCTTCTTCTTCTTTTTCTTCTTCCTTTCTTCTTCAATTTTTCCCTTAGTACAACACATCAATCACCCATTACAACTTGAGTGTAATTAAGACATATAGAGATTGAAGCTGAGAGAAGTATATTTGGTGACTAATTTCAAGGAATTTGGTGATTTTTCCTACCTTGGTACGTGATTTTAGGATAGAGGTATTTATGTTGGGGTTTTAGAAGTTTTCTTCTAGCATAACATGCTAAATCATGCTCCACTTCTTCTTTTGGTTTGTGTTTTTCTTTGTTTGACTTTTGAGTGTCTACATGTCGAAAATAGGGGGGGGTTGGAGAGCTCTTCCGACCAAGGTTAAGGGCAAGGACCAAAGCTTGAAGCTTGTTAAAGTTGGTTTTGAAGGTTAGTGCAATTATACGTTTCACTTGTATAGTGTTTTTTAACATGATTAGGCTTTTGAATGGAATTTCTTGGGAATTTGTGTATGTATTGGTTAACTTGTTGAATTTCATGTTAGATAGTTTCTGACGTGAGATTAGAACTATTTCGACCCCTTTTTAGTAACTACTGCCATCTATTTCTGACTTCTTCATGAAAGTTGCAGCTCCATTTCTTAAGCTTCCAACATATTTTTAATTGTCTAATTCCAGTACTGTCTAGCTCACACTTATGAAGTCTAAATACCAAGAACTGGTTCTTTATGGTGTCTTACCAGTAATAGTCCGAAATCATTGTCCTTTTGGACCACTATAATGAAGATAGTTCGAGTTTAATTCATAAAAGTTGTTGCCCTGTGGTCCTTGAGAATTCTCTCGTTCTGGATGTTTCATATGAGTGTGTTGGTGAAGTAGGAATTTCAAGAAACATTGGACTTGGTTCTGCTGAGATCAGTCTCGATCTGTGGCTGTGTTCGGAGCTTTTGTGTTGCTATCTACTCTTGATCTGGGCTGTGGTCCCTTCTGAACATTTGTATCATTTTGGCTTAAGCTTTCGTAATGAAATCTAATTCATTCGAATTTGGAGACCAACATAAAACCTCAAATTATGTTTAAAAAACCCAGCAAAGGTCAAGTTGTTATAACAATGCTGGAATAAGTTCTTGATTTATGTACTTTTATATTATATTTAATTAATTATACATTGTATAGTGGTTTTGACGTAAAAATATTTGTTGAACTGATGAGTAACTAAATTTGAAGAGGTTTTTGATTAAGCAATTATTGCTTTTGTGAAAGAAGCTTTTGATTTAAGGCTCTACTATACATGATTGAGACGTAGTAAATGATGAGATGGATTTTCTTTATGTGAAGCATGTCATATGCTATGGTTATCAGCCCTTATTAAAAAAGGCCGGACCGCGCTTATTTTGTGTGATGGGTGGGTGCTTTTCATAGGCCCACGATTGTGTGAGGGGGGTGTGCTTTCAATAAGGCCACGAGTATGTGATGGCGGTGGCGCAACATAGGCCCACGATCAAACTCTGCTTAGTGTTCATGTCTTGTATGAGTAGAGCCATTAACGAATAAATGAAATTTTGAATTGTTGCTACAAAGAATGAAGACGATATTTTGTATTATAATCTCTCATTGCTTTCCAAAGTAATTGATTAAAATGAAGTGCGATTTCGGTAGTTTATATAGTGAGTAATTTAAGTTGTCTTGGCTAATGTTATTAAAACTTTGTTGGTTATTTAGAGCACCACTGAGTCTTCCACTCAGCGCGTTGATTTTTTATAACGCTCTGAGGTTAGGAACGGAGGGTGTTCTTCAAGACCAGAGGACGAGCATCAGAGTAGATATCACATCTTGGTAGGAATTTTGTAAATGGTGATTTTTTGGCCAATGTATATAATATATTGGTGTTGTGAACGTTTGGATATAATGAATTTGTCATGTATTACGAGTTATGAAATTATTTAAAGAAGATACACCTTATTAATTTTTGGTGTATGTGATTAGAGATTCTTGAAAAGAATGTGTTCGAATTTATGCGTATATGATGGATATTTAGAAGTGCTTGTTTATGTTGTTGAATGGAGGGTTTTGGGTTCAATAAAAGAAAGATGGAAAGTGTGGTGATTATTTTCTTGTGTGTGGCAAGTAAATTTTAGGGGAAACCTTGCGAAATTTTCGTAGGAAATTTTCTTAAACATTGTATTTTGTAAATAAAAATAAAAATTAAATAATAAAAAAAAACTGTAATTACTTGCTCCTTAAATGAAAATGTAAAACCATCTTCTAATTTGTGATCTAGCCTTTTTATAGTGAAATATAGATGGTGCCTCCGGCACCGATTGTGGCAATTCCATCCTCGTCTGTTCTTGGTGGAATTGGTCAGTGGGTGTTTACAATTTTTGGTATCGATAAGAGCATAGGTTTACGACATTCTAGGAGATAGGATGTTTGGTATGAGAGGTTTTATTTCCGCTTTGGAGTAATGATATAAGTGACTTTAAAAGTCTAAATATCCATATTTAGCCTAGTTTGTGGGGAAATTCTCTCGTTGATGTTTTGACCGCTGGTCTTTGTAGGTGTTAGTGATGTCTTCAAGAACTTGCCGGATGGAGGGGTGGATAGTTATTGCCCGCTCCAAGGTGTGCTAGGTAGAGGGTGATATGCCAGCGGTGGTGTCGCTGGTGGCATTCTGGGTTTCTGAATGCAGCTTGCGTGCTCGGTTGTAGGGCCAAGCGCTTACTGTGGGTCCTGCGGGGCCTAATCAGGTGTGATTGGGAGGTACAACAGTCTGGGTAGCTGCATTGAGGCAAGCTGCGGAGCTGCTTTCCAGGCTCCAGTCGGCACCAGCCCCTGTTCATCAAATACCCCGGTAGAGAGGACTCGAGGATCGTGTTGAGGATTTTATGGGTGGAGATATGACCCTTCTGCAGACAGAATTTTGGCTCAAGCTAGCAGAGAGAGGGTTTTGGACCCAGATGCATGTACTCCTGCAGAATAGATTGAATTTGTGCTGTTTTCCTTGCTAAAGGAAGAGGCTTACCTATGGTGGGAGTCATGAGTGAGACAGAAAAGCTGAAGGAGTTTCTTGGGATTCTCTTTCTCTCGCTTTTCGGAGAAAATATGTATGGGAGTTCTACGCACGGACAAAGGATAGCATGAGTTCCTTGAGCTTAGACCAGGGACGGATGACTATTCCGAGTATGACGAGAGTTCTGCGGTGTAGTAGGTATCCTTGTAAAGTTGGTCTCTTGAGGCAATCGTGTTAAGCGGTTTCGGAAGGGTGTACTTGGATGAGTATAGATCACTTGACGATCCAGCCCCACTACATTATGTTTTAATGGAAAGGCTCTACAGGAGCTTTGAGCTTATTCTGGAATGAGAGACAGGCTAGAGGTCGAGGGCACAGCAGAGTAGTCAGTATATAGAGATTTAATGGCTTACATCTGGAACAGGACTTCAGTGGGTCCATGCTAGTAAGCAAGAGATTTAGAGGCGATCAGCAGATGGGGGTCAGACCAAGGTCAGACACTGTGTCGGGTAATATACGAGAACCAGCTCCTCGCGGCTTCATCTTTGCTCAGTGGTCGGAGGTGCTGCAGGTTAGGTCTACGGATTTGCATCACTGTGCGCTAGGAGACATGTGTGGAGTGTTGTTGGGGCAGTAATACCTTGCTTTCGATGTGATCCACGTTGAGCATGGAATGATCAGGAATTCGTCCTATGGACAGTGACTAGTCAACTCACCAGGTTGGAGGCCAAGCTCCTTATGTCAGCAGAGGCAGAGGTAGGGCCGTGTGAGGCTACTGGTAACGAGGATGAAGAGACAGTTTCTGAGACTGTGGAGTAGACCCGAGGCTAGAGCAAGGCGAGGGCTCATGCATCGAGGACCACGGGAGCAGGGGAGTGCACCGGATGTCATCAACAGGGTTTTTTTACCCCCCAGGTTTCTCTATCTTTGCACAGCTTTTGTACTTAATTTGATGACCGGGCTCCCATGCATCATCACTCATTGCATCCATGTGGTAGATTGGGTAGTATGCCATGCCTGATAATTAGAGCAGCGTTTTGAGGTACGGCCCTTGGGTCAAGAGTGTAGTAGGTTAATCGGTGTATAGAGATTGCCTTTAGTCATTCATGAGTATGTTACTTTTTTCAGGCTGAGTTGATAGCGCTTGCCTTTTAGAGTATGATTGTGATTATGGGTATGGATTCTGGCTGTCTAACATGGGGTCATATGGTGATTGGTAGACTTAAGAGGATTACACTCCAGACTTCTATCTGGTGAAGGAGAATCTGTAGTTACGGTAGAGGTCGAAAATTGATTTACCTCTCTAATTTATTTCTGGCTTCTGTCTGCTGAAGACTGACCAGCAATGGGTTGTGAGGCCTACTTAGCCTGGTGACTTGCTCCCAAGTCAAGAATGCGTCCTAGTGTTCATGATATACCCACAGTAGTGAATGTTTCCGGATGTGTTCAGAGGAAGTTGCTGGTTTAATACCTCCTGAGAGAGAGGTTGAAGTTGGTATTGAGGTTATGCCTGGTACTACTGCATCCGATATCCATTGTCCGTATCGGAATGGCAGCCATGCTGAATGGAAAAGAGTTTAAAATACAGATTCAGGAGTTCTTGATAAGGGTTTGATTCGTCCTAGTGTTCTCCATGGGGGTGCTCCGTTGTTTGGTAAAGAAGAAGGATGGCTCACTTAGATTGTGTATTGATTACAGACAAGCCTTAAGCAAGTTACTGTGAAGAATCGATAATCCATTGCCGTCGGATAGATGATTTTTGTTGATCAGTTAAGGAGGGTAGTGTATTTCAAGATAGAGTCTAAGATCAGGTTATCATGCAGCTAAGGTGAAGGGATCAGAGTGTACGTAAAGACTCGCTTTCAGGACACGCTACGGTCCACTAATGAGTTTTAAAGTTTGAATGCCATTTGGGTTGACGTAATGCCTTCCAGCACTGTCTTATGGCCTGATGAACCGGATCTTGCCATCTCTTATTTGAGTCAGTTTGTGTGGTTTTTATGATGAATGATTTATTAGTGTAACCTCGACGTAGAGAGGATCATGAGTCACCACCGTACGAACAGGTTTCTATCAGGACCTTGAGAGACCGACAGTGTATATGCAAGTCTCAGTACGTGTGGGAATTTTTGGTGACTAGATTGCTGGTTCTTAGGGCATGTTGTTTCTGGCAAGGGTATTCGGGTTGGCCCGAAGAAGATTGAGGCAGTGCTTGATTGGAGAGCGCACCTACGAAGTTACAGAAATTCGAAGTGTTTCTTAGGTTTGGCTTGGATATGTACATGAGGTTTGTCAAGGGGTTTTCTCTTATTGCTCGCTTTGACTAGACATTTCTCTGTAGGATGTCCCGTTGATGGTAACTGAATAGAATGCAGAGAGTTTTTGAGCAGCTAAGGCGATGCTTACTGAGGCTCGCAGTTTTGACACAGCCAGCTCCACGGCAGACCATATGAATGTTTATATGATGCTTCGCATATGCGGTTTGGGCGTGTGGCTTAGGCAAGAGAGCAAGGTGATTGTTATGCTCCCGACAGCTTAAGCCTACATGAGAAAACCACCCTACTCATGATTGTGGAGTTAGCAGCTATTTGTTTCCTTGAAGCTTTGGAGACATTACTGTAATGGTGAGAAATGCACTTGTAACGGATCAATAAGAGCCTTAAAGTTATTGGCTTACGCAGAGAGAGCTTAACCTTGAGGCACGCAGATGGTTAGAGCTATTAAGGGACTTATGATTTCACTAATTGATTACACCCGGGTAAGAGTCTAATGCTTCGTGGCAGACTGCACTGTACATCCTAGTGAGTTGGAGTTGCAGTCATTTCATAGAGGCTAAGTTAAGTTGGGTTTGAAATCAAACCTTGTTGGGGTAAGAATGAGAGTATAAGTGGAACTTATTTGAATGTAAAGTTAGGACTTGTCTTGCCATTAAAACATACAGCTTGTTTGAAGTTGTTTAGCCTTTGTAACACCTTGATGGTTATCCAATTAGCATTTTACACAGCCGAACTCACTTTATTCTTAGAGACTACCCGTTCTTAATCAGTCACTTTTCGCGATTTCATGTTTTATTCATTCTTCTTCTTACTGTCCCGCCCAATTTCTTTTCATTGTCAAACAGTAGTTAAGCCATTAAGTCAACTGCAAGTAAGTAAAATTCATTGAAGTGTGAATGTTATTCCTATTTCATTGAGTTATAATCGGGAGATGTAGTTATGAGAATTCTTGTGTATAGGAGAAGATAAGTTCAAAAGTTGCAGAAAAGAGAAGCTAAAATCAGAGTCCCTAGCTTTTTTTGGAAAACAAGGTTTGAATCTCTTGTTATTTCATGTTTCTTTGCATGAAAACTTGTTATGGAGGGTGTGTTTTCATGAAGGAATTCTTGTTGAGTATGTTGAATGAAAGAAGTGGAAGGAAGGTGAAAACAGGGGATAAATATATGAAGTGGAAAACAGAGTTTGCTGCGAAATTTTACCAAGCAACTTTACTTGATTTTCTTGAGCCTCATTAATGATGGAACTAGGATTGTCATTAGAAGAGTTAATTCTGTTCCTTCTATTGTGTATTTACGTGTGGTGCTTTTGAATCATTTTAATATTGAGTTAATATTTGAGAGTTTCTATGGCCAAAGAACACAGACTGCACAATCTGGAAACATACTCGCGCGCATCGCGCGGTTGGAAAGCAAGTCGCGCTCGCGACTTTACATGCGCGGTCGCCGACTTTTGGGCCAGAAGTCCTGAACCTCAGTGTGGCGCATCTCGCGCTTCCGCGAATCACTAACAAGCGCGCTAGCGACAGTTCATCTCGCGCTCGGCGACTTTGATGCGCGGTCGGCGTTCAGCCAGAAGCACACTGAACCGTTCTCAGGATGCACAAGTCGCGCTCAGGACTTTCACAATACGCGTTAGCGGACTTGAGCCAGAAAACCCTCTCGACTCCAAATGCATTTCTCGGCGCCTCACACGAGTTTGAAGCCCGCTCTGCGACTTCTCTCTGGGGATAGCATCTCGCTGCTCGGCCGCTGGAATGAGTCGCGCTCTGGCGACTTGATCGCTTTGACACCTTTTGCCTTTCATTTGCTCTATGTAATTTACATTGCCTTGCTCAACATGCATGCATCCAGTCAGTTTTTCAACAAAAATACAACCCCATAAGAACATGGACTGAAACACCATACAAGGCATTCATATGATGTGAAATCAAATCGCAGATGAACTATGAGTATGCAACCATCTTATGTATTATGGTTATATTATTGACATGTAACATAATAAGGTCTCCATTGAGGTTAGGGGAAACCAATGAGATAAGGCTTGTTTGCGACATAGATAGCAAGATCTGCGCCCCATACAGTTTGGAACTTCCGCTACAAGCACGTTGGAGTTGTAGATTAAACGTGCGGTGCAAATCCGGTTAGAAAGGCACCAAAGCGGACAGTATCTCACTAGGTCAGATACAAGTGGCATGGCGAATCCGTGTCGGGGCCATAGCCACCGTAATTCATACAGTTTATCTTATCACTTCGTTCACTATAACCTTATGGAGCCATACAAGATATCTTGACATAACATTGCATGAATCATTACAGTATGACTTATAGACACAAGAATAAGACATGAAGTGAAACTGACAAGTATCATGATATGTGTGCTACATTCCAGTATGCGAGTAAATTGTGTATTTTATTTCCACATATGGATGTGCTTATATGTTTCTCATCATTTGTGATTTCACTGAGTTTAATCAAAGTTGCAAGAGTTCATACAGCATAAAAATCATCAGGTAGAATCAATGAAAGTATAATGTGTATTATAGCTCACAAGTTTTAATTTATTTAATTTCTAAAAGCCATACAGTCATGAGTTGTTATTAATCATAATTATATGATGTGACTAAAAGGGGCATAAGTCAACGCCATTAATGAATAGCAAAAGTAAGCACCATGACATACTACTGTTATGTATTCTTATCATATTATTGATTTTCATGCAGACAACAACAATGAACAGCACGTCAATGACCATGATAGTATCATCATAATGTGTAATATCGG
>NW_023591598.1:2101688-2138935 GCF_014843425.1 Jatropha curcas | reverse complement strand
AAAAGAGAAGAGAGATGCTGAGTTGGCCTTTTACTAAAAAACTTGTTTGTGTCGCTTTGACTGGGTGTTTTACAAAGAATGAAGGAATAAGGTTCCTTCTGCCTTGTTTTACAATGATTCAGAATACAAGATGAGGACGTGAATGTGTCCTTTCTTTTTCTTTTTTAGCTTTCTTTTCTTTTTAATTTTTTCTTTCTGTTTTAAACTTCTTTTTTTTCTTTCTTTTTTCTTTTTTAAACCGCTGCTTTACTTTGGATTTTTATTGAATATCACTGTCATCACTTTCTCTTCACTAGATGAAACTAGGATGATGAGGATGATGGTAAAACGATTTTACCCTTGCTTTTAATGGTGTGTAGTGTTTGAAGATTTACTGGAGGATGCACTTTTGGGCTTTAACTGGTGGAATGGATTTTATGGGCCGATTTGAACTGGTTTGAGAGTTGTTCAGACATCTCTTGACAGATCAATCTATATTCTTCTGGTGTTTTGGCTGGCAGCTTACCGGGCCTGACCAATTGGGCTTTTTGGATACCAAAACCTGGGGCTATCCTGAATAGCTATGTATGGGCAATAGGTTAAAGCTGGTTTTTAGATGGGCTGGATAATTTATTTGCGGATCATTGACTAATTTTATGTTCAGTGGTGGAATTCTTGAATGGATCCCACCATTTTATTTTTATGTCTTTTATTAATCATGGGGAATTTGACTTCCTGGAACATACTGATAATTCAAAAATACCAATTGATATACCCATGGAGTGAGAAGGTCCATAACAATAATACATCAAAAGAAGGAATAAATGAACTTCTTCAGGTTTAGGTTTATAATGAGGTTTTAAAAGGAAACTGGTACAAATAATGGATATCATGAGGAATGATTTCCCTGCAGAATTCTCTTCTAAATTGGCCACCATCGTTTAAACACTCATATTTGGGATTTTTAAAATCAACGTGGCGTATATTTTGAATCAAATTATATTAAACATGAATGAGTAGTGGTGGGATTTTTGAAGAACAAAATATCCGTATCTCCACGCTTTTTTTATAATCAAAATAAATTATAACTCATATTATATTTTAATGTATCCTTAAATTTTATACTTGCGTTATTAAAGAAGATACGGGGCCAATCCTTAGGATGGATGACGCGTTTTTATTTTTATTAGAAGAGTAAGAAATTATTCCATTTTTATCAAAAGTATGTTTGAATGTTTACTGATTCAGTATCTTAATATATATATTATTATAAATAGGCCCTGAGGTTTTGACAAATCTTGTTTGGCAATAAAAACAATTCTGCAGGATAATAATTCTTTATAAATTTTGCCAAGAGATTAGTAATGATTATACAATCCTCAACTTCGATTTCAAAATCAAATAAATTTTTTATCAAAAACCATTTTATGTATTATTAGCCAGTAGATTTATATTGGATTTTTGGCAAAATTCCACAGCCATCAACGGATTTGAACTCTTTACTGTCTACCGTTTTGAGACAGAGTAGCCGTTATATGAGCGGATACGATCGCTTTAGATTTTTAGTAAGACATACTGGGTCCTCTGGTGGAAGAGGATGCCATTTACCCTGCAGTGCTTTAATTACTTCAGGAGATTAGAAAGTTCCTCAATCCATTTTTTAAAGGGGTCTTTAGAAGAAGTGGGTTTAGTGTTTAAGGTTTTACTAAGGATCTTCAGATTGCTCAGAAAGAGCTTTAGTTGGGGAGGTCGCGTGAATCTTGTTTAATTTTCTTTCCCCTTTATTGTCTTCTTTCTTCCCATTGTTCTTGTAAAGAAATTCCTCTAGTTAGAAAGTCCGCGGAATATTATTAATCAGTTACCTTTAAAATATATTCTATGTCAAATTGAAAAATACTTAAAACGCGGCTTGCCATCGAGGCAAAAATTTGTTTTAGAGGCAAGGTTTTGGACATCTTTCTGCAAAACTTCTTTTGCAGATTTACAATCAATACGAAGTAAAAATTTTTTGATTTAAAGTGATTCAGATTGATAATTTTATTGATACAAATAAGAAACACTTAAAAATTTCCTTTTTTAATGGTAGAATAGTTTAATTGAGTTGAAGTCCATGGCGCTGAAAGTATATTGGATATTCTTTCTTTACCATTCAATTTTTTTTTGTTTTAAATGCCTCATAACCAATATTAGAAGCATCAGTTTCAACATTTTTAAAAGCAGTAGGATCAGGAATATATAAAGTAGGATTGTCTTTTTACTAATGATTTTATCTTTTTTTACGAGTTGAGTGGTGCTGAGTTGTCCAAGGACCACCAAAAAGCATTTTTTAACAAAGTCTATTATGTAAAGGTTTTATCATGCAATTTAAATTTGGATAAAAATATCATTACATAATTTAAACAACCAAAGAAAACGTTGTAATTGGGGTTTATTAGAAATTTCAATCAGGAAATTTTTCACCAAAAACAAGTGCTCTTCTATAGGTTTGAATCTTACCTTGTTCTATATAGATGGCCTAAAATCTTATTTTATTTTAAACAAATCCATTTTTAGTTACTTAATGCTAACCATTTCTTGCGATGATCATACAAATGTTTTTAAATGTTTTAAAAATGATCTTCTAGGGTTGTACTAAATATAAGCACATATCAATATAATACAATACAAAATTTATAACATGGGTTAAAAATACATCATTCATGATCCTCTTGAAATGTCAGAAGGAGCATTTTTTTATCCAAAAGGCATTACAATTCCATTTTCGTATTGAACCAAATGGAACGGTAAATGCTGTTTTTTATATCTGTCGTTAGTGGTCAATTTGAATGCTGCAATAGCCAGATTTTTCATATCAAACATTTACTAAAAAATATTTGCAATTATAAGAGTTGCTTTAATAAGATCTTTTTTTATTTGGAAAATAGGATATCTAATCCATTTTAAAGCTGTATTTAATGGTTTAATAATTTATTACTAATCTGTGGAAGCACCTCGTTGCTATTTCACAAGCGTTTTTATATTGACTAAAAAGCTGCAACAAGAACCTATGGGCTTCTAGATTTAGAAAATTAATTTTTTTATTAAGTAAATCTTTGAATTTTCATTTTTACAAATGGGTGCAATCAATTTCAGGACTCCATCTGAATTGGCCTAGCTTTAGTTTTAATGGTTTTTTTCATCAAATCTTTTTCATTATGGTAAGTCCACTATGTGTTGTTTACGATCTCAAAAAGCACTGTGGGTGGTCAGGCACAATAGAATTTGTTTTCATAAAATTTTTTAGATGTTGAGATTTTATTTTGGATATCATCAATGAATTTAATTTGGTTTTTAAATTCTATTTAAAACATGCATTATTTTTGCAAATCTTTTAAGTTTTCTTCTTTGGATTTAATTAAAGAAATTTATTTTGCTAACATTTTAATAGAAAGAGCTTTTTAACAAATTTAAAATTGTTTCTTTTTTAGTGTTTTTCCGTAAATTCAATTGAGGGCTTTTGCAATTTTTTATTTTAAATTTAATACATCCTCTTAACTGAATAATGGTGTGATGGAGATTTTATAAATGGAGTGCCTAATATTAGCCATATAATTTTATGCTGAGGTTGAAGTAGAAAATACTGTGTTTATTTCTAAAGGCTTTGATGCTATGATTATTGCATCTGTTTTTCCTATGAATTTCAGGTAGTTAGATTTTGTTGGCTGTACTTAATTTTTCACTAGTTTTTTAACTGACAATATCTTTTTAGGAACTAGTTTATGATTTTATACAGTTTATAATCTTGCACCTGTGTCAAAGAGTGCAATTGCATTTATCAAAAAAATCATTTATTTGAATGTTATTTTTACTAATATTTTCGTTGAAGTGATTTCTTGTAATAAATTGAGAAATTAACAGTTCTATAATCTTCAATCTAATTCATTTATTTTTAAACTACTCTCATGGTTATCTTTCTTCTGAGGAAATGAACCTAGAAATAAGTTGGGATTCTAGTATTTTTATTTTTTGTTTTAGAGTTTTGTTGAAGTTGGGTTTTAATTCTTGTTACTTCATTTTTTAGCATCTTAATTTCTTTTTATATAATTTTTTTAAGGTAGAATTCATTCTATCGACCTTTTCATGTTTTTATTTTTATTTAAATATGGGTAGTTAAATCATAAGTTTTAGACCTGAATTTTAGGAGTAATATTTTTTATGTTCATCTTCGTCTTCAAAATCTTTTTATAAAGTTTTTTTTAAGAAGTTTAGCTCTAGTTTCTGATCTCAATTTCCATTAAACTACTGTTAATAAAATTAACTTTGGATCTTTAGTTTCATGTTTAAAGAAATTGTTGATGAATCTGGAAGAAACTTGGTAGTAGTTCCCTAATTTCATCAATTGATTTTCACTTTCATTAATCTCAGATTCCGAAGAAAAATCCGCGAATCAATATATAATTCATAAATTTTATTTAAAACATTATCTTCCTAAATTTAAATGTGCAATGTAATCTTTTTATGTAAATTTAGCAAAATTTTGAATGTATGCCCTTTTTACCACAATTATAACAAGTCAAATTTTTAATAAGAATTTTTAGTTGTAGATTTAGAAGGTTGTTTTATTTTTGTTTCTATAAGTAAGATTTTGTTTCTCTTTTTAGGCTTAAATTTAATCTTGACTAGGTGTAGATTCTATATTGGTTTTTTAGAGTTATTGATATTTCTAATAAATATTTTTTAGGTTTAATTAGTTTTTAGAAACATTGGCCCTCAGCAATTTCTGTGGAGAAGTTATACTATAAGTCAAATTGGTCCCTACAAAAAGAATCCTAATTCCTTTTTTTAGTTTTTCTGCATTTCATTAATTTTATCCTTCTTTGAAGTTTTAGATCATGAACATTATTTGTAAACGCTTCTTTTGAATTATACTAATTAATTGTCCATAAGGTTAATTTAGCTATAGGGTATAGGTTGGCCTGTTGTTGTTTATATGATTTTCTAACCTTTTCTCCCAAGAAAGTAAGGTAATCCAGCTAAAACTTTTTCTTTTTCCAAAAAGCTTTTGGATTAGAGGGTCTTCCCTTAACATTAATCTAGTGAGAAAGTCGTTTTATAATATTGAATAATCACCTAAATGTTTACATTTTAAATTACTAAGTAACTCTGCATTTTTATCTTTTTACCGGTGAGATGGATCCCTTCCTAAAAATAAAATGAAGTGAAATTTTAGTGAGAATTAAGATGAACACTGCATCTTGAATTACTTTCACCATATTCATCATATATTAGGTTTCACCTTCATCAATCTATTTGAATTGAATTTAGGATTTCCGAATGTTGTTTGGTCAGGTGAGATGATAATGCCCACCAATCTTTAAGTTGGCCGGTAAATCCAGCATTAGAAAATTTCTGTATAGCCTTTATCAGAAATGAATTGACTGTGTTTTATAAGCATTTGCAGCCATTGTCATTTGTTTGTAAAATTACTTAAGATATTATATTTCACTTAAAACCATCTTAATGTTCCATTCATAAATTGGTTGAAGCATTATATTTAAATTGAGATTTATAGTATTAGGTTTAAATCAACAATTCCTAAGTCTGGTGCTTCTAATTCTACTATTTCTCTAAAAATGATGATTTATGGGATTGATTTTCAAAATTGGTTTTAATATTTTTGAGTCAGGTTCACTAACATCAAGAGTTTGGTGTTTTCTTCTATCAATATTATACAGATGCTTGAGGAGTTCTCAGGAGCTACTTGGTTTGAATAGTCGCAGAACTAACCTGAATTTCTAACTTAATTGATATACTATAGTAACAATATAATATTATATATATATATATATAGTATATATATATTATATATATATATATAATATAATATATATTATATATAGGAAAAGTTAACTCATAATATTCATAAAATTTTGTTTTACAGATTATACAAATTTCGTTCATCACAAAAATGGTTTCCATAACCCATAAGCCCAATTGAAGTGGCAGTTACATACTAGATCGATTCTCACTTTCATATGTAAATAATAATAAGAGTAAGTTACTTTAAGTAATAATAAAAAGATTATATATATATATATTAAGCTTTTGGTAATATATACTTAGCTTTCGAAAGTTTATGTAAACTTTATAATTACATGTCTGTCTCATATATCATATGAACCCGTTCTGTTAGTATTCTATGCATCTCAGATCCCCAGAAAGGAAACTATATAACAGTAAGCTACAGTAGTAGCTCTTATATTTACAATGATTCAAAAAGGAAATCCGCAACTATTTGACTCACTCTCCTGCTTTCTTTTTCTTTTCCCTGTGATAGTTAGAAAACACTAATCGCTAGCAAATTGCTTAAGTGGTGGGCATATATATAAAATCAAGTGTAACAATTCACATTTTTCAAAATGTTAACCATGAATTGTAAATAAACTTTCATATGATAAATCTTGTCATTTAATCTTTCTTAAAAAATTCAATCTTCTTTCAACTCAGTAAAGGAGTTTAGTAAGAAAGTATATCAATAATAGTGA
Source organism: Jatropha curcas (assembly GCF_014843425.1). Next base: position 2,132,432 of record NW_023591598.1, on the reverse strand, counting down.
TAGAAATTCTTTTTGGGCTAAAAAATCAATAGCTATCTTTGAGTAAAAATGGTTACTGAGGCATCATAATTATAGAAAACTATCAATTCCTAATGAAGTTTTAACATATCCAATTTAGTCTCAAAAACAAACTTAAATAATTCTTGAAAGGGCCATCAATGTCCTATGAGCTCATTTAATGACAAAGCTATCTCAACCGTCAATCTGTGATTTTATATCTAAACAGAAAGAGGACAACTCAACGTCAATTTTAAGAGGGAACCAATATCATCTTTCTTAAAAATCAATCTTTCTTTCAACTCAGTAAAGAGTTTAGTAAGAAAGTATATCAATAATAGTGATAGAAATTCTTTGCTAAAAAATCAATAGCTATCTTTGAGTAAAAATGGTTACTGAGCATCATAATTATAGGAAAACTATCAATTCAAGAAGTTTAACAATATCCAATTTAGTCTCAACAACTTAAATAATCTGAAGGGCCATCAATGTCCTATGAGCTCATTAAGACAAAGCTATCTCAACCTCAATCTGTGATTTATATCTAAACAGAAGAGGGACAATCTCAACGTCATTTAAGAGGGAACAATATCATTTATTTATCATTCATTTCCATATCAATAATAATATCAACTTCAACAAATGAAGTGATATTAGTAGGGCAATAACCCTGTCTATCAGCTGCTGTGAGACTATAAATCATTTCATATATTAAACATAATTAAAAACATAGTGCGCAATAAACTCTCTTCCCAAACAGTACTAAAAATATTCATTCACGGCCATCCTCATACTAAAAAAAGTAAATGGCCAAAATCCTCCTTTCCATATAAATAGATTTTCAATTTAACTTTAAGAACATTGAAAATTGTAGATGCTCAATTTTTGCCCCTAAAATGGCTCAGCGTTGATACCCTTTTTTAACATAAAATTGAATTAGGAATCTTGATTATTCTAATTCTCGAACCGATGGTCCGTGGCTGAGATAATGGATGTATTTGACCATTTTTACTTTTTCGGGCGTTTCGTAGCGAAACCGGGCGCGAGAAGCGCTTTGAGTCCACCCAGTACTCTTCCCGGTGTACTGCCTCATTATGTATGCCATCCGGTTCGATTGAGTATCTAACCCGATTTTGGGGCCCACTAGTGGCATTTGCCACCTTGGCCCTAAAATTAGGGCAACACCCCTATTTGCCTATAATTAAATAGGCCATGGGATTAGTGCCAAAGGGAGGATTTTTTGGAGAAGCTAAGGGAAACTCTACCATTTTCAAAACTGAACTATTAATAAAAGAGAAAGTGGTGTTTCTTCTTGGATTCTTAGTGTTATTCATTGATCTTTAAAAAAAACTCCCTTATTGCTAATATGAGAATCCACAGACATATTCATTTAATCTCAATCTAAGACTTTTGGTTCAAGAATCAAGCTTTTGGGTGTTCTTTCATTCAATCCCCAAAACCTTTGGATTCTTTCAAAGAAAGGTAACTTCTGATAGCTCTAAAACTCTTCTTTCATCTTTTTCTCTTCAATTTGGTGTGAAAAACACTTGTTCTTCCTTTGGTTGGGAGAGGAATCCTTGTGCAACCAAAGCTTTGACTGTGTTAGAAGTGGCGCATGCCACAGTACAAGAGGCTCACTCCCTTACGTATGGCGCACGACAGTTCTCCCGTAGTCAGAATGCCCTATTTTTGGTTCTGTGACACCCTAATCTGGGTAAGTTTAGAACGCCACTACATGTGGGCGCATGCCATTTTGTTTCAAAGGTTTAGAACACCAAAAATCAATAAAACGGACTTGATTCAAAATTCCAGTGGTCAAACACCAAACTTTATTGTTCTTGATTGTGTTGTTGACTAAAAATAGATTGAATAAACATAAACTAACAAGAAATGGGTAGTGACAAGTGCATTTGTTCATCATTCATGAACATCAAGGCTTTGAACCCAAATCTTGGTTAAAACCTTAAATTTATTATATTTAAGTTACTATCCTTTACTTGTATGTACTTTTAACTTTCTATCCTTTAAATTCATGCACTTTTATTCATTGTTTTATGGTTATTAGTGTGCTAACTCATTAATTATTGACTTATGAGCATAACATGCATTGTATCTCCATTGATTGAATGAATGTATGCTTTGTGATTTTGTGAATGTTTATTACTTTTGTGTTTATTATTTATGAGTGATTCTTTAATGCTTTTCATTTATTATGAGCTCAATGTAAAGGACCTTAATGGTTCCTATTATAGCTTGTTGTAATAATTTAAGGGGATTTGGGAAATTTGGAGGGTTAAGGGTAGATTGTATAATTAGGAGATGGGATGTACTCTTTTCTCCTCCCTCCTTTTCTTTGGATGATTTAATCTATGTTCTATGCATGAAATAATATGTATGTCTGATATGCTTTCCAAAATTGCATTAAAACTTGTTTTACACCTTAGTTCGAGTTAATTCTATTATTAATCATTATGAATTAATGGACAATAAGGAGGCCAGTTTCATCGGGCGGTTCGAGTTCCTAACATCTTCCTGATACTGTACCCAACTCCCTTACCCAGTCTCTATTTTAAAACCAAGTTAATTAATTCCAAAGAATCGATTAATTCGAGAATTTTCCCAAAAAAGGGTGGCAACTCCAAAATAAAACTCTTACCAAAAGAATAAACTTTTAATCTGAGGATCAATGAATGGGTCTAATAAAGAAAATCAAATGTCTTAAATAAAATCAACCAAGCCTGTTCCATTTTCCTTTAAGTGAAAAATAGCATCCTCAGTCTGGTGACTTTGTTGGGATCGGACCCAGAATCTTTGGTTTTCGATTTTGTACTCGAGTAAGGAGTTGACTCCAAATGTTGTCCATTTATTCACAATCATTAATAATACTATTAACTTGAAATTGAGTCTTTACTTTATGTATATTTATTGTCATTCATGCATAAATCTCTTCTTAATCACCTTTCTAACCCTAAGCCCTAAAGGTGATATTAGGGGATGCGTCCTTTCAATCTACTCAGTTATTGGGATCTGCCACTAATACATAACGCCCATAAATCTAGTACCTTTTGGTATATTAAAAGAATTGGCGCAATCCATTATCACCATTGGCTTAGACCCAAAGCTAATTGGGAGGAAACAACCAATTCTTGCTTATGGAACCCAAGACTTGTATAACACGACCAAAGCTCACGTACATGACCCTAGTTCCTTCCCTTAAGGTTACCATAATAATCAATGTTGTGCTATTCATCCAATAAATGTGAGAGACGTTGGTCCAAAACCCCATGGTGGTTTATGGGCCCCACGAATATGTCTTAGGGTTTTAGATAGACTTTCAACCATGAATCTTTGTGTGGGAGATATAAGGATGGAGATCGTGCATTTTCCAACTCATATTCCCTTTACTTGTTTATATTTATGCTATGTTTCTCATGCATCACTTAACATGTTTGTTTAAAGCCATATAGGAATATTCTATCATGGCTCGTTCTTGTCGTTCAAAGTGCCGAAGAGCGAAAGACTTGAGAGCGGTGCTAGAAACAAAGCAAGCCAAAAGAGCTCTTTTAAATGTTGACTATAAGGACAATGCTTAAGTGTCTAAGAGGAAAGCTCCTACGGTTCAATCACCGATCAAAGAAGACCCATTAGAAAAGGCTCATAAACTCTTGCTTGAAATTAAGCAAGCTCAACTTGAGGTTATGACCCTCTTCTAAGGTGTGGATGCACGTTTCACGCTCATGCGCAATGTTGCCAACCACCTTATGGGGATTGGGCACTTCATCTTAGAGAATGCCAAACCGTATCAAAAATCTTAAGTTTTGAAGTTCAGATGTTGTAAATACCTAATTAAGGTCCAAAAGAACTGTCATTGTAAAAAGTCAACTTTTGAAAGCAATGAAAGCTAGTCTATTTTGAGCCAAATGTTTTTAATGCCTTATTAAAGGAAAAAAAGAAAGAAAGAAAAACTTTAAATGTATATAAATAAAGAACCCTGCTCCAGTATTTTCGCTTGAGGCAAAAAGAACGGGATACAAATAAAAAAAAGAAGAAAAAAAGAAAAATCATATTTGGCTATAAAACAAGGCATGTTTTGACTCTTTTAGTTCTTGAAAGTCTTTTCTAATCTCCATCTTGAACAGTCGTGATCAAGCTATGATGGAATATAAAGTTAGTTGCATTCACAATGTCATGTTGTGTGATCGCATTTTTGTATATCATGCTATATTCATGCATACATGAATCATGTCTTATTTTCTAACCCTTGTTTTGTACAGTCAAAATAGCGCCAAGAAGAGAGAAAGCACCCAAGAAGTCAACTGGTTTAGGACGGATAGCTGATTGGTTAGAGTTGAAGAACCTTCAATCCCTTTCGACCTTCTCGAATCAGTTTCTGTTAGTTCTTTGGGCTCTTGCATTGAGATAGAGAGTTTTCTAGTTCAAGTCAATTTTTCAACTCCTACCACTACTTTTGCTTTTGCTTCTCCGCCTACTGACAGTATGGGTGATAGTAGCATTCCTATTCCAAAAATCAAGAAATTGGTAGAAAAGATAGTGGCCGCCAGTTTGGAAAAGCTCATATGATCCGATAAAGGCAAGGACCACGTGGTTATTAAGGATGATGAAGCTAGGAGAGTCCGAAAAGAAAGAACAAGTGGACGATACATGGCAAGACAGAGAGTTCTTCACCAAGAAGGGACTACCAAGAAGACTGAGTCCGAACCGGTCGCTTCTGAGAAATTCGAGAAGTTAGATAAGAAGTTGGAAAAGCTCCATGTCTTTATGAAATCAAAGGGCGTGGACCAGTATGTTGACATGGATAATGATGAGGATGAAGAATTCAAGCTGAAGAACACTTTCCCCCTGACCTATTAGATGCCTAAAGTCTTGAAGTATGATGGCACGGGTGATCCGAAGGTCCATGTGATGCAAACAAGGCTGTGATGGAGTTGGCGAGTCTGCTGTCGAAAGAAATCTTAAAGATGTTCCCTATATCTCTAATCGGGTCGGCTCAGACTTGGTATTATAATTTGGAGAAGAAAGTAAGAAAGGATTGGAATGAGCTCACTACATTCTTTTTAAAGGAGTATGCCTATAACCTCCAAATGAGTGTCAATCTGAGAGATTTGGAAGCCACAGTTCAGAAAAGTGACGAGTCTTTCAGAGATTATATGGCTAGATGGAGAGCCAATGTGACTCAGATGAGAAACCGACTTGATACCAATGAACATATCAAGATCTTCATCAAGGGCATCCTACCAGCCTATAGGGAAAAGATGTATACATGCCTCTGACTGAGTTCTTGCAAGTCTATGAGGCCGGTGCTGCCATTGAGGATAAGTTGAGAGAGGATAAGAAGCATGGGCACTGTCTTGGAAACTTTAGCAAGTCTGTATTTCAAGCATGGTTAGACCACAACAATGAATGGGTAGAAAGTGGGGACGACTTGTTGATAAATCCCATTACTCTAGACGTTTGGAGTAGTGAGGAAGAAAAAGCTAAGAATGTGAATCATATGAACCATAGTGGTCGAGTTTTTCAGCCTGATATGATCAAGGCAAGAGCAAAGAATGAGAAAGCAAGCCCATCGGTAATGCCTAAAATCGATGCTGAAGATGACACATTGATTAAACAGTTGAAAAGAACACATGTTAATGTGAGCATGTGAGATTTGCTCGTCTCATCTAAGAAGCACTTTGAGGCTCTACTTAAGGCAATGGTAGAGATTCCGGTCTCGTCATCTATTTTCACTCCTAATTTTGTAAGGTTGGTCTAACATAACCCTTTATAATCACATTTTCTGATGATAAGCTCCCTCCCGAGGGTAGGAATCACACTGAAGCCTTGTTCATTAATGTTGAAGCAAGAGGAAGAGTACCAAGTTATGATTGATGATGGCTCAACTCTAAATGTTTGTCCATTGAAGCTCTTGTCAAAGTTCAAGTTGAATGTGTCAGATTTGAAAACGTCAGATGTTGTCATCCAGGCATATGATGACTCAAAGAGACAAGTAGATGGCATATTTAAAACTGTTGTTAAGGTGGGGTCGATCGAGAAAGAGACAGAATTCATAGTAATTGATATCCCCCAACTTTTTCCTTGCTATTGGAGCGCCCATGGTACCACTCATTGGGAGGTTTTCCTTCTATGCTACGCCCAAAGTTCAAATTCCCATTTAATGATGAAGTCATTACTATTCCAGCCACAAGCGGAAAGAGTGTAGCTATGCTAAACATTGACAAATAGATCATTCTCCTATGGACTGGCTTCCAAATAACAGTCTTGATTACTGATAAGGCGCCTGTTGTCTCTAATATTTTGAAGAAGGAAAAGGCTTAGGAAAAGAACAATAGGGCATTACTAAACCACCTAAGATTCACACCTAGAGGCACCGCCTATGCTTGAGGTTCAAATAGGAGCAAACCAAAGAGAACACTTGGCTGGTCAGACATGGATGGATGTTTTGTTCGTTCGAGTGAACAATCCTCTCCATGTCTACCAATAGAGCCTTTTGAGCATAATAGGAAGACTTACCCTGGCCTAGATATTTTCACCGATGTGATTGTGTCCTAGTGGTAGAGCCCAAGGGACAAGAGCTCGGGGAAGAGAAAGTTGTGAAGAAAGAAAAGAAAAAAGGGATTGAAGGGTCAAAGGTGCTGAGGAAGAAAGCAAGAAGGAGGAGTGAGCTGCCAAAGAAGGAGGACAAGAGAATAAGAAGGCAAGTGCCGATGGAGAGGTTGAAGACCCTGCTGATCAGTGCTCAAAGCAATCCAGGCCTGCATTGAAGAAAGCTTCGAGGATGTTGAGTCTCCTTCTAATGTCTGTTATTTATTTGGATGATACTGATTGTAATGAACTATCTTTGCTTTTTAATGAAATGCATTTCAATTTTGCTTACTTGTTTGATGTCTTTCCTGATGGTTCCATTCATCAAATAGATAAGCTCATGGGCATATTTGACATTAAATCGTCATGCATGCTTGAATTTAATATTGGCATAAAAGATAATCCATAAAATTTATTAATTAGGCCGAACCTAATGCCATAATTAAACATAAAATTTCAAAGTCTGCTCATGGACAAAAGAGAAGCCTTCACATGGAGCTATGAAGACATGCCTGGGATTGATAAGTCTATAGCCGAGCACACAATTGTACTGTATCCTGGGACTAAGCCAGTGAAACAAAAGAGGAGAAGACTGAGAGTAGAATGGGTCGAGAAAATCAAAGAGAAAGTGACCAAGCAGATCGATGCAGGATTTTTAGAAGTGATTCACTATCCGGAGTGGCTAGCAAACATAGTCGAGTTCCTAAGACGGATGGGTAGGTCAAAATGTGTGTGGACTATCGAGACTTGAATAAAGCATCAATGAAAGATGATTTTCCCCTTCCTTACATCGATATCCTAATAGATAGCACAATAATGATGGGATGCTACTCCATTATAGATGGGTTTGTAGGTTATAATTAGATTCTCATGCCACTGTTAGACAAAGCCAAGACAACTTTCGTTATAGAGTTTGAAACTTTTTGCTATCAGGTGATGTTGTGGGCTTAAAGAATGTCAGGGTTATGTATCAGCTCATAATAAAGGAGCTAGAGTAGGCGTCTTGTTAAAATCTCCATAAGGAGAAGTCATCCCAATGTTAAAGAGGTTGCAGTTTGCAGTTACAAATAACATGACAAACTATGAAGCCTATTTATTTAGGTTAGAAGCTTTGATGGCCATCAAAGCTAAAGAAGTCGAAGTTGTCGGCGACTCAAAATTGGTAATCGAGCATGATAACGGAAATTGAAAAGTCAAAGAAGACAGGTTGAAGCCTTATATTGACTACCTATGTACTGTTATTCAGAACTTCAAGAGAGTAACCTTCACACACACTAGTAGAATGAACAACCGAGTTCCGGATGCCTTAGCAAATTTAGCATTAGCTTGGGAAGAGATCTCAACTATGCCTAAGAAGCCTTTTATAATGTCTTTGAGTAGCATCCTATGCTATGAAGGAGAGAGAATTATGGATATAGAGGAAGAGGATCAACCATGGTTTTATGATGTTTTTAGTGGATGACCAAGAGAGTTTATCCTAACTAAGCTACTAGAGATGACAAAAGAGCTCTACAACATTTTGCATTACAATTTGCAGTATTGAATGGTCAACTGTACAAAAGAATGTGAGACGAGTTATTGTTAAAATATGTATCAATGAAAGAACTTGAAGAAATTATGTAATAGATCCATGCAGGGGTTTGCAGCACCCACATGAGCAGAAAAGCATTAGCTAAGAAGATTCTCAGACAATGATTCTTTTGGTCAATAATGGAAAGGGATTATATTTCTTTTGTGAAAAGGTGTGCTTTGAATGCCAAATTCACGGACACCTGAGTTAGATTTCAAAGTTCCACCTTCAACATTACATCTTTCTATTTCACCATGGCCATTTGTAGCTTGGGGGAATAGATATCATTAGCAAAATTTCACCACCTGCTTCCAATTAACACGAATCATAGTGGTGACAGTGGATTATTTCTCGAGATGGGTCGAGGCACAATCTTTTAAGAACATCAGCTCTAAGCAAATGGCCAAATTCATTGAGAATAACCTGATCTGTAGATATGCGATTCCCCATCACATAGTGACAAATAATGGAGTTTAGTTCCAAGCAGAAGTAAAGACGCTGTTAGCAAATATGGAATTGAGCATCATAAATCTTCACCATATCGTTTACAAGCAAATGGGGGCAGTGGAGGCCACGAACAAGAACATTAAGAAAATACCGAGAAAAAATGAAAAAAAATCATCAAGATTGGGCAAACAAGTTATAATATGCTTTATGGGGCTGTAGGACCATCGCCAAATATACGAATGGGGTAACTCATTATTCTTTAGTTTACGACATGGAAGCCATGCTACCAATAGAAATAGAAGTGTAGTCCTTGCGCATAATGATGGAATCCAAGATTCCAGAATGTCAATGGGCCGAGAATCACTATCAAAATTAGCACTCGTTGATGGAAAGAGGCTCGACCCCCAATTTATGGATCAAGTATATAAAAGGAGAATGGCTAAGCACTTCAACAAAAAAGTTCATCCTAAGCTACTCAAAGTAGGAGATTTGGTCCTAAAAAAAGATGTGGCCGTTTTCATGACCCAAGAGGAAAATTTAAGCCTAACTGGGAAGATCCATTTCTGATCAAGAAGGTATTTTCAAAAGGCATAGGGAAGCTATCAGAAATGGATGGCAATGAGTTGATAGAGCAAGTCAATTTGGATAGGTTAAAGAAGTTTATGTATAAAATGAAACATTCATGGCAAAACCCAATTAATAAAATTCACTTTTGTGTTCTTATTAACTTTAAAGCTTATCGTGTTAAGTTATTGTTAATGTGCAAATGATTTAAATATACATTGTTGACCTGGAATAGTAGGAAATATATCAAACATTTTAGCAAAAGACATTTCATTCATAATAAGTGCATACATTCATGTAATTGGACTATCAATGATTGTCTAGTACATATCATTAGAAAGTAGGATAAGTGCATCTATATGCCATGTCCTATTAGATATCTAGCAGTCAGTAAATTAGTCGACTCTGAATCAGCATCGACTTCAGAAGAAGCTTGCAGCCACGAGCGGTACAAGACAGAGGAAGAAGTTTATGCTATATCCGAAATGAGGACAGTCGTTTGACTGGGCCAAGTGGAAATGAAGCGAGACAGAAACCACTGGTAATAAGTCCACCCTTGAACCGAGTATAATCAGGGATAGCTTAATGCCGATTTTACTGCCTAGCCACACGTTTGGGGTAATAAGCCACCGTCATAGTCAGTCCACACAGGGAGACACAAAGCATGTAAGAAGAAATTATGACTCGCTTTATGTAACACCAGGGGCAAGTCCATTTGACACCCTTAGCAGTGAGATTTTGAAAGATATCAGTCTAGTCTTCGACGGTATCGTTGGTCAAGCGACGATGGCCCCCAGACATACACTCTAAGTCGATAATCAAACATCAGATGGTCTAATGGCAGATCCATCACCTGAAGCTTCTCAAAAGCCTTTAACTGCATACAAAAAAGAAGAGAAAATAAGCTCGTTAGGTCGAAAACCCATAAAGGCCGCTTCAGTAAAAGTTAAAGCCTTACAAAATTACATAAAAAGAATTGCATGTACCTGTAGTAAAAATAGGCTTCCCATTGGACCAAGCACCGAGTCAGAGTCCCGAGCACAGTCTCCTAGCCAAGTCAAGGTCTTGACAAGAGTAAATGGAAATGATATGAGTCGCGTAGACATCTGCTCGACTATGGGCACCAGCCGAAGGCTGCCATACCCGTCAATGCTTCTAAGTAGTAATCACTGGCTGAAGATGTGAAAGCAGACGAGTGAGGCCTAGTTCAATTTAGTGCGGTCCATCCCCAAAACATGGTCTACGAGAGGTCGAAGGGGCTCGATATCAACTTTAAAGTCATCAGAAGGAATCCTATAAGATGAGAAACTAAACAGCAGCAGAATCATTGAAGCAGATCGATATCGAGCTGGGGCACTGCTGGAATCTCTTCAGCCATGGGTATCCTCTCAGAAATGATGCTCAACTCCTCAAATAATGGACATATCTCGAAGTCATTATGATGAAATAAGTTGTTCGAATGGTCGAAGTCATGGATCAACCATTACAGCAGTCTGGTTGGACCTGAATATTCCGGTAATAGCTTAGCCCATTGAGTTCGAAAGGTGAAAGCGTATCCCAGTCTTTCCGAGTGAAACAATAGAATAATGATTCAAATGCAGGCTCCAAGGATCGATCCATGAAGAATGGGGAAGAAATGAAGGGTTTGGGGTAGTTTCTGAGTTGAAGCTACGTTTGGTAGAGAGAAATAAGCTTTTGAAGCGAGTAGGGGTGTTATGAGCTTTTATAGCAATAATAAAGGACAAGTTTGACAGCTGTCTGCCAGTGCAATAATAGTGGCGCGCGCCACTAGGTAGCAGTCGCGCGCGCCACTAGGTAGCAGTCAATTGAAATTTTCCTGTTTTGATATATTTCATCTCACAAACTCAAAAAGCAGTGTAAACATCTGTTGTAGAGTGATAACACACCCGTAGACTCTCAAATTTTGCCCCTAATGGCTTAGTGACGATAACCTATTTTTAATATAGGATTGGATTGGGATTTCGGATCGCTCCGATTTTTGGACCAATGGTCCGTGGCTGAGGTCATGCAAGTGTTTGACCATTTTTACTTTTTTAGATCACCGGGCATTTCGTAATGAAACCGGACCCGAGAAGCGCTTCAGGCATGCCCGGTGCACTTTTTGGTGCATCGCCTCATTATGCGTGCCACCCAGTCTGATTCTGTAACAATGGGCCCTAACCAATTTTGGGGCCCACCAGTGGCATTTTGCCACCTAAGCCCTAAAATAGGGCAACACTACTCATTTGCCTATAAATAGGCCTTGGGATTAGTGCAAAAGGGAGAGACCTTTTAATCAACATAAGGAAACTCTTACATTTTGAAACTCTTCCTAAATCAAAGTTAAAACTAGTGTTTTCTACTTTGATCTAAGGTGGTATTCATTCATTTTTTATTACAAAACCCTTGATTGTTTATCAATAGTCCAAAAAAAAAAAACACATATATTTGATCTCAAACTCGGACCTTTGATTAAACAGCCAAACTTTTGGGTTTTCTTGCATCCAATCTCTCAAAAAACCATTGAAAACTTCCAAAACGTAACTTCAGAGAGCTATTAACCTCTTTCCTCATCTCTTTTCTTTCATTCGAGTGTGGAAAACACCATTCTTTTGATTGGTTGGGAGAGAAATCTATGAACAACCATAACCCCTGACTGTGTCAAGAGTGGCGTACGCCACTCCTGTAGTCAGGGGGCTCTGTTTTTCCACACTGTGATTTTCTAATCAGGGCAAGTGCCTAGTGCCACTACATGTGGCGCATGCCCCACCCTAGTGGCGCATGCCACTTCTCCTACCTTGCCAAGCACTTTAATTCAGAGGTCCAGAATCTTAAAAGTCAATAAAACAGACTCGATTCAGAGATCCAGTGGTTAAGCACAAGACTTTATGTTCTAGAATGCGTCTTTAGCCACAAATGGACTGAATAAACACTAATAAATAAGATTTGGGGCAATTATGGGTGTATTTGTTCATCAAATTTGATGAACATCAAGATCTTGAACTCTAAACCTTGTTTAATATTTAAATAAATGCCTTAACCTTTACTGTCTTTCATTTCCAAGTACTTTAAATTTCAGCCTTTTATTTATTATACACTTTACTTTAATGCTATTTAGTTTATGTAAATCTAACTCATTTAACTTTGTTTAGAACTTCTTAACATTTAACATTCATCATTATCATCAATGTTAGAATAATTGTATGATTTATGTTTTTGTGCTTGATTTATGGTTCTGCAAATGTTTATTATTGTTTGTGTTTGTTGATTCTTTATTTTTGGATTGTGGTTTAATTCTTATGAGCGCAATGTAAATGACCTTAAGGGGTCCTATTATTGCATAAATGTAATAATATAAGGGATTTGGGAAATTTGGAGGGTTAAAGGGTAGAATGTATGATTAGGTGATGGTTTCTACTCTTTTCTCCTCCCTCCTTTCTTGTGGATGATTTACTTTTATGTTTTATGTGATTGATGATATGCATGATTGATAGTTTCCAAATAATGTATTAAAACCAAACTCACATCTCAATCCAAGTTAATCTTATTATTAATTTTCGTGAATTAATGGACAACTAGGAGGCCGGTTTAAACCGGGCGATTCGGGTGCCTAACACCTTCCCGAAACCATACCTAACTTGCTTACCCAGTCTCTAGTTTATAACCGAGTTGGTTGATTTCAAAAAATCGATTGATTCAAGAATTTTCTCTAAAGAGAGTGGCGACTCTAAAAAATAAAACTCTTACCAAAATAAGTGAGGATGTTAGATTTTCCTCAAAAGGAAAGAATCAAGTCAAATGGGCTTAGTTCGTTTTATTTAGTAAATCAGTTTTCTTTATGAACCCATTCGTTTATCCTCGAAAAACGGTTCTCTTACTTTGGTAAGAGTTTTATTAACTTTTGAGTCGCCACCCTTATTAGGGAATATTCTCGAATTAATCAATTTTTTGGAATCGACTAACTCGGTTTTAAACAAGAGATAGGGTCCGGGAGTTAGGTACGACAATGGGAAGGTCTTAGGTACCCATATCGCCCTGTTAAACCGGCTTCCTCATTGTCCAATATTTCACAATAATTAATAATACGATTAACTCTAATTGAGATGAAAAAAAACTCTTTTTATGCATGTGGGTCCTGTTTATATATGGCACAACCCAAGAGGGGGGTGAATTGAGTTTTCTAAAAATTTAACTTTCAAAAACAAAAATCAGAATTCTGTTGCAGATATAATCTTATTACTTCTAATTGAGACTGAAAAAAACTCTTTTATGCATGTGGGTCCTGTTTCTTATACTTATGGCACCCTAAGAGCCGGGGACAGTGAATTGAGTTTTTCTACAAATATTTAACTTTTCAAATATACCATAAACAAATCAAGATTCTGTCTGCAGCAGAATAGCGAAGCCATTGTGAGAGAAGGTCACTCAAGTTTTAGAACCCACTCACAATAGCTTGTTTGAAATTAGAGAACCCAGTCATCTATGAGAATAGCCTATATGCTTAGATGCTTTCACAAATAAGCTTAAAGCAATTTTAGAATAACTCTGAGGAAGAATAATTATGCGATTCAGACTACCTTCACAAATGGCTATAAGCAAGTTTAAGAAAGACCTTATGAAAGAACAAGTTGATTTCTGCGATTATAACAGCTTCACAAAGCTTTAAGCAACGATTAGAAAAACTGCAGCTAATCTACATATATTGATACTGATTCATAACTGAATGTTCACAAATGTATGATGTGGATCCTCTGGTATAAAACACCATTAGAGCAATCAACAGTAGTTCTGATGTTTCCACGAGACTAAAGCTTGATTCTTTTAGAATCACAAAAATATTACGACGTCTTGAATTGTTTGGGACCATATGAAAGCTGTTGTGTTAAATAGAAATATAATCAGCAGAACTTCACAAAAATAAAAGAGATAACAACACAGAGGATATTCTATTAGTGCGCTCAGCAACTAACTCAGCCTACATCCACTCCCCAGACCTCAAGCTTGAGATCCTCACTAAGTGTTTATTTTTCTTAAGGGTTAAAGGACCAACCCACAATACACAGAAAATACGAATTACCACCTAGATCTAACTCCTTTCGTCCCCCACTAGAATCTTTCCCAACAGATTCTAGTTCAACCTAACCCTTTTTTTGTTTTTGCAGGAAATTAGAAACTCACATCAAGACATTAGAATCATCCATCACCAAGCGAGATGGTTCGCTTGATCACTTCTATTCCACACATAGCTTTCACCCTAAGCTTTTACACAAATTTCAATTAAAGAGCCTATCTACACATAGTTACAGAATACTATATAAGAATAGAAAGAAAATGCAAACTATAGCAAGGGGAAACATACCACACCACGTTTTAGAAACAACTGGAATCAAAAGACTCAGAATTGGTTCTTCCAGAAAATGTTGTCAGAATTGTTCTTCAGAAAATGTTGTTATTAAATTTTCTTTTCTCTTAAAAATTTTTCTTGAAGCAAAAAGACGAAAAGAAATAAGGGGATTGAGGAGAGAGCTTTAAGAGATTTAAATTTTGAACAATGGACTCATACTCTTTGCAAAATCCATTCTTTTTATAAGAAGAAAGGGTTTTTATATGAAAAGATGATGATCTCTTAGAAATTAACGTTAAGATTATTGTTTTAATGAGCAATGAAGTTTCTGACATTTTTAAACTAAAGAGACAATGCATGAGTTATAATTAAAAGGGCTGTTGGACCACTTTTAATATTCACATACGCAAGGTTTAGAGGTGAAAGGTTTAGTTTAGAAAACAGTATAATTTTTACAGTAGAAACAGCCAGCTGTATCAGAAACAGACAGTTGTGTTAAATCAGGAACTGCTTTTTAGATCAGAAACTGTTTTTGCAGAATTTCATTTAATAGCCACCAAAGATATTTACTCCAAAAATATTTTAGATGGGAAAACGTGAAGAGTAAAGATTTTGGCTATATCCTCTTAATAAATTTATTCAAAAGCATTTAAAAATAATTTTGAGAGAGATAAAATTTTGAGAGCAGATCCTTTGAGAGAGATAAAATAGATTTGTGCTTATAATATTATTTACTCTCTATCCTACAATAATTTCCTAAGACTTATTATAATACTAACCAATAGAAATATCTTCATTAATATTCATGGTCTTCAAATAAAAGTCTTGGGTTGCAGGAACTTCATTTCTTCAATAATTTTCAACAATAACTTCTGCATAAAAATCTTTAGCACAACATAAATACTAAATTTATTTGGTTTACATAATCATTAAAATCCTAGGATAAAATTGACCTTGAGCCAACAATGCATGTTTGTAAAATATATCATCCAAGATATATATTTATCCAAGATAATAGTAATTATATATCAATATATAATATATATATAAATATTATATATATAGTCACTGTAGTATATATTATATATACTTGCATCTATCAATTCACTTCACACAAATGAAAGGGACGGGAGAAGAAAGATTACAACCATCACTAATGTACAGACTCTACCCCTTACCCTCAAATCTCCTAATACCAATAATTATTGGCACTAACAACGCATTCTGTCATGGAACGCATTAGGGCCCTTTTACATTTTCGCCAAATAAACAACCATTAAAGACAAGAGTAAAAGATAAAAACATACCATTAAACAACTAAAGTATTAACCTATATATATTGCATCTATCAATTCATCACACAAAGAAAGGGGGAGAAGAAAAGAATTACAAACCATCACTAATGTACAATCTACCCTTAACCCTCCAAATCTCCTAATACCCAATAATTATTGCAAACAAGCATTTGTAGGAACGCCATTAGGGCCCTTTACATTTTGCAATAAAACCAACATTAAAGCACAAGAGTAAAGATAAAACATACAAACATAAAGTTAACCTTAACCACAGAATAATAAATCATACATTTCCAAACCACCATTACTCACACACTCACAAAATGATATCTATTCCACAATGAATTTGGCATTCGAAGCACTTTTTCACAAAAGAAATACAATCCCTTTCCATTATCGACCAGAAGAAACCCTGTCTGAGAATTTTCTTAGCTAGCGCTTTTCCGTTCATGTGGGTATCGTAAATCCTTGCATGGATCTATTCCATAATCTCTTTAGCTTCCTTCCTCGATACACATCTTAACAATACTTAGTCCGACATTCTTTTGTAATTGACCATCGAAGACTGCAAATTGTAACACCAAATGTTGTATAGCTCTTATATCATCTCTAGTTGCTGAATCTAGATAAACCCTTTTAGTCATCCACTATAGGACATCATGAAACCATGGCTGATTTTCTTCCTCGATATCCATAATCTTTTCTCCTTTGTAACACGGGATACTACCTGAAGACATCATAAACGGCTTCTTAGGCATCACTAAAATCTCTTCCCATGCTGATGCTAAATTAGCCAACGCATCTGGTACTCGATTGTTTACTCTGCTTGTGTGTTAGATGGTTACTCTTTTGAAGTTCTGAATAACAATGTGCACGCAGTCAATGTAGAGTTTTAACCTATCTTCCTTGACTTTCCAATTGCCGTTAGCGTGCTTAATGACTAGTTTCGAGTTACCAATAACTTAACCTTCTTCAGCTTTAACTGCAATCAAAGCTTCTAACCTAAATAAACAGGCTTCATATTCTGCCATGTTATTCGTCACTGCAAAATGTAATCTTCAACATCGGGACAACTTCTCATTGTGGGGATTCTAACAAAACGCCTACTCCAGCCCTTTTTTTATGAGCTGAACCATCAAAGTAGAGCTTCTATCCTTTCTTTTCTATTAAGTTCAAATGTTCATCAGGAAATTTGACCTCCTATTGCTTATTGTGTTCCATTGGATGTGTTGCCAAAAAGTCTACAACTGCTAAAAAGTCTTCCACTGGAATTGTAAGACTAAAAGTAGTGTCGAAGCTTTCTAGTAGCCCATACCAATGCTAAGCAAGTTCTTCCAATCAAGTTATATTTCTATTCATTTGGAAGAAGCTTTTTGTTCAAATATTACACTGCCTTTTCAACAATGGCTTCATCAGCTTGTACTAACATGCTCCAATTCTAGCATCTTCCACTATCAAGTATAGGATTAAGGGTTCCCTAACTTTGGTGGGCACAAAACTGGGGGATTTGACAAATATTCCTTGATTTTGTTGAAAGCTATCTTGCAGTGATTGTTTCACTTTACTGGCTGACCTTTCCTTAAAAGCTTGAAGATAGGATCACATACTATAGACAACTTCGATATGAACCTACTGATATATTGAATCTTTCCAAGAAAGCTTCCCCTTGCTTTTCCGTCTTGGGCGACTCCATTTCTTGGATCGCCTTAATCTTATCTGGATCAATTTCTATTCCTTTTGGTCCTACTATAAATCCTAGCACTTTCTCGAAAGTCACCCCGAATACACACTGTGAACCCCTACCCCAAATATCAATGCATATGGATGCATGTGACCAAGGAAGAAATGCACATGATGTGTGTGAGTCGCCACCTTGTTTAATTATTTTAGGGTAAACTAGGAAAAACCCTAAGTGACTTGGATGCACTGTCGAACCTAAGAGACACATTGCTAATCGGATGTGTGTGCTGCAGTCGCCACTTAGTTTAATTATTCTCCGGCTCAAACTAGAAAACCCTCAAAGTGATCTCCAAATTTAAATTAACTTACATTTACAATAGACTTAATCTCCAAACCCCAATTGTCCTAAGGGCAGATGGTCTTCCGAACACGAGGTCGCAGATCCCCGAGACTATGTAATCATGTTTTGATTAAAGCCTAACCAATCGAAAATGGCCGATGCCTTTCTAGCAAGGTTGAATGAATTGTAATCATGGACCAATTACGAAAGTTGATACTTATCGACTATGCCGCTCGGGGCTTTAAATCCCTCAACACCGTGCCTACACGTACTTCCCGTTATCGAATGGAAGCATCAAAGGTCAACGTAGTATCGAATAGCCTTTTTAAAGGGCTTTGAATGGGATGCTTAAATGCCTGCAGTCGATGTGTTATGCTTTTGTGATTTTTGTCTTAGGCATTTGCTGCCAAAGAATTGATTATTTTCTTAGCATCAGTCTTTAACTGCCGAAAATGTGCATTTTTAAGGCCTTATTTAGCCCAAAAGGATTGCTTTGGGCGATTGTCGCCGACAAATTGATATAGGCTAATTTGATGCCACAAATGATTGATTTTAGGGCGATTTGGGTCCGCCCAAAATCGTACTTGATTTTAAGGACTCCTTTTTAGGCAAAGTTGATTTAGGCCACATTTGATTGGCCAAAATGGATTTGATATTTTAAGGCTTTTGTCGCCAAAAATGCATGAATTATTACAGGCATTTTAGCCAAAAGGAGTATTTAGGCAATTTGATGCAACAATGAATTGATTTTAGGTGATGTTCGCCACGAAATTGATTGATTTTTAGCTTTTAGCCAAAAGGGTTGATTTAGGCAATTTTGATTGCCAAAATTGAATTGATTTTTACAGCTTTTCCGGCCAAAAGATGTGATTAATTTTAGGGCATCTTGTTTACAAACGCTTTTGAATATTAAGCGATTTGTCGGCTAAAAAGTTGCGATTTATCCTAGACTTTTATAAG
The DNA here is from genome assembly GCF_014843425.1 of Jatropha curcas. The sequence continues at coordinate 2,113,632 of NW_023591598.1, read as the reverse complement.
GCCAATTTGTCTAGCCAAAAATCGGATTGAACTGTTAGGCCAAATCTTTATTTGCCAAAAATGTGATTGATTCAATTTGTAAGGGCAATCTTGTTGCAACGAAGAACTGTGTTTGACATAAGGCATCTTCTTAGTCACAACCATTATTGATCTCAAATTGATTTAGCCAGATCTTTCCAGTTCGAAATAAAAGGCGGATCACTCAAAGGTATTACATATGCTACTAGCTTAACCTACAGGTTATTTCTAAGCTACATCATTGTCCGTAGGATATTTTTAGGCCTTTAATATTTTACTTAAGCGGGCATTTAGCCCTAAAAATGTATTATATTTGAGGCTGTTTATTTTGCCTACAAATGTTTCACTGGAGTTGAATTATGCAGTTTTATAGAAATTCATTTAGGAGTATGCGGAGAAGAGATGTATGAAAATGCCTTAAATTAACCCATAAGCCAGACGTTTTAGCTTCATGTACCTGATCTTAAATCGCACACCGGCCACTTTCCTTCAACTCCAGGCTTAAGCTCCCATGTTAGGGCAATATTTAACTCTAACTTAATTTTAAATTCACAATAACAAAGCAAGAAAATATAAAGCTATAAAAAAATGCAGAAAAGCAGTTAAGGTCGCAGCGAGCGTAAGGAGGAAGGACGCGCATCCGTCAACACAGACTGAGTGCAGAAAGAACCGGAAAGTGCTCGGGAGCCACTATTTAGTAGGCGAAACATCGGATGTTTCCGGCGGCCGAGGCTCGGCGCCTTGGACGCTGCCGGCCGATTCGGCAGTAGGGCCCGGGGGGGCCGCTAGGGCGTCGGCTGGCCAGAGCCGCCCTTTGCCCTCATGTGTTTTGCCTATTATCTTCACCTCGGAGGCGTTCTTTCCGGAACAGGCTCGGCATCCTCCGAAAAAAATTCGGGACCAGTTCCGCGACTCCTCGCGCACGTCTCGGACCGTTTCACAGTAGCCACTATTTGGGCATTTACTTTTCAAGTGACACTTCCCAACTGGCCTTTTGGTGCCGGGTCGGAACTGTTTGCAGTGCTCGCGTAAAACAATTGGCTTCTGTTGTTTCAAGTACCATATTGGCATACTTTCAGTGAACTTCCAAAATGGCCTTTGGTCCGGTCGGACTGTTTGCAGTCCGGAAAAATTGGCTCTGTGAGCCTAAAAAAAATGGGTATTCACAGGCGACTGCAGCCGCTGTCGCCGCCGGTGATAGCGGCTACTGCCGCCTTTAAGGGCGGCCGCCACCGCTGCGGCCGGGAAAATTGGCTTATTGAGCCTCAAAATTTGAGTATTCACACACACTTCTTCGGGCTCAACCGTAGCTTATATTTAATCACTCTATCCATGAACTTCTCCAGGGCTGTTGGATACTCTTTTGCTATCTTTATAATGATAAACATATCATCAATATACACTTCTAACTCCTTGTGGATCATGTCATGAAATAGATTAGTTGCCATCCTTTGATAAGTGACCCCGGCATTCTTTAAGCCAAATGGCATCACCCGGTAGCACAAAGTACCAAACTCCGTCACAAATACTGTCTTGACCTTATCTAGTATTGCCATGAGAATCTGGTTATACCCTATAAACCCATCCATTATATAGTAGCATCCCATCATTGCTGCACTATCAATTAGGATATCAATGTGAGGAAGAGGAAAATCATCTTTTGGTAATGCTTCGTTCAGATCCCTGTAGTCTACGCACATTCTAACCCTTCCATCTTTCTTAAGAATTGGGACTATGTTTGCCAACCATTATGGATAGTGAACCACTTCTAGAAATCATGCGTCTATCTGCTTGGTCACTTCCTTTTTAATCTTCTCGTGGTCTCAACCTCCTTCTCTTTTGTTTTACTAGCTTAGCTCCAGGATATTGAGCAATTGTGTGCTCAACTATAGACCTGCCTATCCCTGGCATACCTTCATAGCTCCATATGAAGGCTTCCTTTTTATCCATGAGTAGACTTTGAAATTTTGTGTTTAACTCTGGCATTAGCTTTTTCCCAATTAATAAAATTCGTGGATTATCTTTTGTGCCAATATTAAATTAGACTTTGAAATTTTGTGTTTAACTCTGGCATTAGCTTTTTCCCAATTAATAAAATTCGTGGATTATCTTTTGTGCCAATATTAAATTCAAGCATGCATGATAAGGTAATGTCAAATATGCGCATGTGCTTATCTACTTGATGAATGAAACCATCAGGAAGACATCAAACAAGTAACCAAAATTAAAGTTCATTTCATTGAAAAGCATGGACAGTTTGTTACAGTCAGACTCGTCTTTAACAGAAATAATCACATTAGAAGGGACTTCGGCTTCTTTAAAGCTTTCCTCTATGTAGGCCCGGATCGTTTTAACACTTGATCCGCAGGGTCTTCTTCTTCCTCATCTTCTTTTTCTTTCTCTTGGAAAGCTTGTCCCTCTTCCTTCTCTTCTTTCTTCTCATCCTCCTTGGTCACTTGTGGCCCCTCAACCACCTCTTTCTTTGGTTCTTTCTTCTTCTTTAGACTCAGATTTGGTCCCTATAGCTTTAGGCTCAACTGCTAAGATATTAGTTACATATGCAAAGATCTCCAAACTAGAGTATATTTTCCCCTTATGCTCAAAATGGCTCTATCGGTAGACATGGACATGAATGCTCACTAGATCGGATGAAACGTCCATCCATGTCCAACCAGCCATATGTATTGCGTGGTGTGCTTTCGATTTTATGCCCTAGGCCTAAGTGGTTTCTCTGAGTATGGATTTCAGGTAGCTCGGTGATGCCTTGTTGATTCTTTTCAAGCCCTTTTCCTTCTTTATAGTTCATTTTCTTCATGATGTTGGAGACAGTGGGCCCCATATTAGTGCTAAGTACAGGGATCTGAAAATCAGTCCACAGAAGGAGGATAACCTACTTGTCAACATTTAGTGTAGTTACACTACTTTCACTAACAGTAGGAATGGTGATGACTTTACCATTAAAAGGAAATTTTATCTTTGGTGTAGAGTAGACGGTACACCTCCCAAGGAATGGTACCATGGGTGCCCTAGCAGCAAAGCAAATGTTGGAGGAATGTCAATGACAATAAATTCAGTCTCCTCCTCGATTGGCCCCACTTTAACCACAGTTTTGAAATTGCCCTCCACTTGTCTCTTGGAGTCATCGTAAGCTCTAACAAAAACATCAGAAGATTTTAAATCCGATAGTTCCATCTTGAACTTGAGCTGTAACACCCCTTCCCGGTCCACCCGTTAACCCGAATGAACCGAGCCGAGACGCTACAATCTGGTTGAACTTTTGTCTTGTCATGCTGATATCATCTTTTGTCTTGTCAGCCGATATCATCCTAAATATAACTAAATACATGCTTACAAAACACTCCCAATCAAACTTCAGAACTTCCAACATCTCCAAGAAGCATCAAATAACACAATAAACCCCCAAGAAGCAATCATAACACAATAACCTTTCTATATATCTTTAATAATTATATAAATCCTCAAAAGCATTTTAATCTCTAGTAATAATTTCATTCAGAATCTATATCAAGTTTTCATGACCTAATCATACCAACTTAGTAAACTATTTCATCTCAATCATGTCATAAATAATTATTCTACTCCAACTACTTCACCAAATAATTACAATGTTTTCACTTATATTTTAACAATCACATAGCTCTTAATTAAAAGAATTATACATGCCATAAAATCCCTTAATACATGCCAATAATTCTTAATTCTACATCCTCTCACATCTACTAATGACCAATTAAAGCACTTCTGCTTTTGATAGTACTTCCTCAATCCTTCAAGTAAGCAAACCACGATCTTCAACCCTGCGCGTGATGAAATCGACGCGCTGAGTATAAAACTCAGTGTGCTCAATAATTCACATGCTTTAACAAGTGTGAAATGACAAACTAACTGAAAAACCCAAAATTTGGCATAAAAGCATTGAACATCATAGCTTTAAAGTTAAATTTCAACACAAAATGTATTTTTTATAGCAAAGAAATAGACTTCTATTCACGACCCATAATCACATAACTCTTAGTTCTAATTATCCTCAAATTCTTTACCCATGAAACCTTTTAATCACGGTATTACTGATACTATCATGGACTTACCTGCTGTTCATTGTGGTTGTTATGAATGAAAATCAATAAACAAGGAAGAATACATTAATCACACATTATGATACTATCATGATCTTACCTGCTGTTCATTGTGTTGTATGAATGAAATCAATAAACATGTAAGAATACATAATAGTATATTTCCGTTGTCTTACTTGCTATTCATTATGCTGTATGACTTATGCACTTTTAGTCACATCATAGTCACATCATCAATAAATATACTTTCATGATCTTACCTGATGTTCTTTATGCTGTAGGAATTCTGCAACTTTGATTAAACTCAGTGAATATCACAATGAATAAAGAAACATATAAGCACATACATATGTAGAAATCAACATGTACTCACATATGGAATGTAAGCACACATATCATGATACTTTCATTTTACCTTGATGATCTTTCTTGCTGTTTAGTATACTATATGATTCATGCAATGGTAGTCCCAATATAACTGTATAGCCCCATAAAGGTAAGTGGAACACCCGAGTGATAAGATCACAACTGGTAATGACTGGATGACAACTGTATGCTATAGGCCCCGAACCGGGATTCGCTAATGCCAATTTTTGGTCCGTTTTGGTGCCCCTAAACGGATTTTGCAACCGCACGGTTTAATCAATATCCCACTCAACGGCACTGTAGCCGGAGTTCCAAACACTTATATGGGGCGCAGATTCCTACACTATTCTAATGTTTCGCGACATAGCCTTATCATACATGGACCTAACCTCAATGGAGCTTAAGATTAGCATGTCAACAATGTAACACAATAGCACATAAATGGTTTCACAACGTCATAGTTCATCATATTGATTTGCTCTGATACCAAAATTTGCTTACATGTTGTTTGAATCCATGTTCTTATATTATATTTTTGTTTTACAATGATTGGATGCATGTATGTTGAGCAAAGGAATGTAATTGTATGGAAAATGAAGTCCAAAATGCATGAAACCACAAGTCGCGAGCGCACAGGGACAAGTCGCGAGCGCGAGATGCTTCCCAAGGAGAAGTCGCGAGCGCGTCTTCAAACCTTGCGAGCGCGCAAAGTGCAATTGAGAGTCAGAGAGGGCAGGCACAAGTCCGCGAGCGGCGAGATGAAGTCGCGAGCGCGCTTGTGTGATTCCGAGCGGCGAGAAATGCCACACTGAGAGTCAGAGAGGCTTCTGGGCCAAAGTCGCGACCGGCATGTGATCCTCGCGAGCTTGCGAGTTTTGGCAATGAGAGTCAGAGAGCTTACCTGAACTCAAGTCCGCGAGCAGGCGCAATGGGAAAGTCGCGAAGCGGCGACGTGGCTTTCCACATGCACGAGCGCGCGACCGTGATTCTGTGCTGTCTGTATTCTTTTGGCGCATAACTCTAATATACACTCCAAATTGAATGATTCAAAGGCCAACGTAAAGGATAACACATAGAGGGGAACAAATAACTCTTCTATGAACAATTCTAGTTCCAGATCGTTTTACTGGGGTCAAAATCAAAGAATAAGTTGCTGGTAAGCATTTCCAGCAAACTCTGGTTCATAAACTGATCGCATCCCCGGTTTTGCACATCATTTTCAATCCTTCACTCCACAATAGCAACATATGATCTCAATGAAGGCAACACTCCACACAATTTCCTCCATGCAAAGGAAATGGTAAAGTATAAGAAATATCAACACCTTGTTTTCAAAAAAGCTGAGCTCTGTTTAGCTCTCTTCTGCTACTTTTGAACTTTCTTCTTCCTAATACACAAGAATTCTGCATAAATCAATCTAAAAATATCACCAAAAGAGGATTCATTATGAAATTCAAGAAGGTTTTACTTACTTGATAGCATAGAAGTTGAATTAATGTTTAACTCACATGAAAATCTTCACCACCATTAAACGTGATGGAGAAAGGAAAGTTTGAGAGAAAAGCGAGGAAAAGAAAGATGAAGAAATAAGGATGAAGAATTGAAAATGAAATGGAATCCAGCGGGTAGTCTCTGAATGTCATTGATTTTTTATATGAAAATTAACAAATGGTACCTCGAAGTGTACAAAGGCTAACAACTTCATACCCCAATGTTAATGTTTTGATGGCAAACAAGTTCCAAACTTTACATTCACGATAAATCCACTTATACTCTCAATTCTACCCAACAAGGTTTGAATTCAACCCAACTAACTTACTTCTATGACACTTATACTCTCATTCTACCCCAACAAGGTTTGATTCAACCCAACTCAACTTACTTCTATGAAATGACTCAACTCAACTCACTAGGATGTTACATGAGCAGCTTCAATGGACTCACATTCAGAGTTGATCCGTCATCAATCAATACATTACCGGTGATCCTTTCTCTGATCTTAGCCTTTATAAATAGATTTAGTGTGATTCATTCCTTCGAGGGGCAATCATCATCAGAAAAGGTGATTGTGAGAGGATTATGCTAGGCCAAACCTACAAAATCAATTGGAGATATAGATGATGAAACTAAAATCTCAACCATTGATTTCAGCAAAGCTTCTCGGTGTTTCTTTGAAGAGACGAGTAGGTCCCACATGCTGATATTTGTATGGGTTCTTTTCAATTGCCTCATCAGTGCATCGTCCGATGAGCTTGCCTTCTCATTTTCTCCTCTAGGCTTGATCATATCCGGCTGATATATCTGATCGCTGCGAGTCATATGGTTCACAACTCTTGCTTCTTCTTCTTCCTCGCTACTCCAAACATCCAGACTAACGAGATGCACAACTACCTCATCATCGCTCCCAACCCAAACTTGCTCACTCTGATCTAACCATTCTTTGTCATTATCCCACACATTCAGGATGATTATATAGATCTATTCCAACACCATCTCTCTCTCTCAATCTTTCCACCTTCTCCTCCTTAAATTTCTGCCATAACCTCCTCGGGAGTCTTACCAGACTCTAACCATATATAAATTCTCAAGAGGCGGCACATTATGGAAATTAGGAAGTGGATTAGTCCTCGCGCTCGGCCTTGAATTTTCAGGATCAGTAACTTTGCCACTATCGATCAAATCTTGGATCTTGTGCCTTAACCGCAAGCAATCGTCAGTGGTATAACCCTTGCTTTGATGGAAGTGATAGAATGCATTTTGATCAAAATTCTTTGGTAAAATTGTTGGAGGAGGTCTCGGTGCAATCGTCGTAACAGACCCGCCGACTTTACTTTTTCAAATACTCTAGAGAGAGGAGTACCAAAATTGGAAAATCTTCTCATTAGCATGTTGGTGGCTCTCAAATCTAGAGTAGCAGCTGTTGTGTTCTTGTTGGTGCTTGGGGTCTTGGCAGATGAACTTGACCCTTGAAACTCGGACTTGCTAAAACTTTTAGATGATACTCATACTTCCTATCTTCTCTGACCTTATCCTCAATGGCAGTCCCCTCCTCATACACTTGCGAGAATTCCGTCAAGGGCATGTAATAGAGCTTCTCACGAAAAATTGGTAGAGTCCTCTTGATAAAGATTTTGTTATGCTCTTTGGTATCTAGATGGTTCCTCATTTGTGTGAACTTGACTCTCCACCCAGCTATGTAGTCTATAAAGGTCTTGTCTTGTTTTTGCACATTCGCTTCTAAATCTCTCAAATTAACACTTATTTGGAGATTGTATGCATACTCTTTGAGGAAAACTATGGTGAGCTCATTCCAATCTCGTCTTACCTTCTTTTCAATATTGTAATACCAAGTTTGGGCAGACTCAGTTAAGGACACCAGGAACATCTTTAGAATTTCCCTCGACGGTAGACCTGCCAACTCCATGATTGACTTGTATTACATGAGTTGCACCTTCGGATCACCATTACCATCATACTTTGCCACTTTTGGCATCTTGTAGGTCATTGGGGTAGTTTGCTTTAATTCCAGTTCCTCATCGTCATCATCATCGATGTCAACATATCAGTCCATTCCTTTGGACTTTATGAACACGTGTAGCTTCTCAAGTTTCTTATCTAACTTCTCAAATTTTTCTGAGACGACTGGCTTAGACTCAGCCTTCTTGGCAGATATTTTCTTAAACAACTGATCGTCTTGCCAAGTGTCATCAACGTGTTCCTTTCTTTCTGACTCTCCCTTGGCTTCGTCTTCAATCACCACTTGCTCTTTACCCTTATCATTCCGTAAGAACTTTTCAAGGCTAGCTGCTGTTATCTTCTTAATCATATTCTCAATTTTAGAAATGGGAATGCTTGCTCGACCATTTTATTTGTAGAAGTAAAAGCTAGAACTAACAGATTTGTTCAAACCAGAGAGTATTCAATCTCAAAGCCGGAGCCCGAAGATACTGAAGTAGGCAAATCAGAGGGGTTGAAGGTTCTTCAACTCTAACCAGGTGATTGTCCGCTCTTAATCAACTAATTTTTTGTGGAGCTTTGTCCCTCTGGGGTGCTATCTTGACTGCATAAAATAAATGTTAGCAAACACGACATGATGCATGTATGCATGGATGTATAGATATGGAATGTCATACAACAATTCAATCATACAATCACAACATCATGAAATGCAACTAATGCTATATTCCATCTTGGCTTTATCGCGACTGCTCAAATCCAAAGTCGGAGAAAGGCTCTTGAGAACTGTTGGGAGCAAAATGTGCCCTATTTCGTAGCCAAATACTAATAACGACCTTTTTGCTTTATATTTTTGCATTCCTTTCTTTTTGCCTTAAGTGTAATAGTACTTGAGTAGGGTTCTTTATTTATATGCATTTGAGATTTTTTTTTCCTTTTGCTTTTCATTATTTTTTTTCCTCTTTTCTTTTTCTCTTTGGCATTAACTATATTTGGCTCGAAATAAATTCATTTCATTACTTTCCAAAAAGTAGACTTTTTAAATTAATTGTTCTTTTGAGGCCCTAACTAAATATTTACAAATTTGGACCTCAAGACCTAAGAGGTTTGATACGGCTTTGCATCCTTTAGAGTGAAGTATCCAATTTTCACAAGGCAGTTGGTGATATTGCGCATGAGCGTGAATCGTGCCTCCACACCTTGGAAGAGAGTCATGGCTTTGAGTTGTGCTTACTTTATTTCAAGCAAGAGTTGATGAGCCTCTTTTAATTGGTCTTCTTTTGTTAGAGTCGGGATCGGAGGAGCTTCCTTCTTAGGCACTTGGGCTTCGACCTTGTAGTCACTATTGGAAAGAGCTCTTTAGCTCGTTAGGCACTTGGGCTTCGACCTTGTAGTCACTATTGGAAAGAGCTCTTTAGCTCGTTTCGCCTCCAATACCTCTCTTAAGTCTTTCGCCCTTTGGCGCTTTGAACGTCGGGACCGAACCATGATAGAATATACCTAAATGGCTATAAGAAAAAAGTTAAATGATCCATGAATAAGCACAACATAATCATAACATTTATATACAAACAAAGGGGACGGGAGTTGGAAAATGTATAATCTCCACCCTTATATCTCCCACACACAATTCGAGTTCATTGTCTTTCTAAACCCTAGGACATATAGGTTGGACCCATAAACCATCATGGGATTTTGGACTGATGCCTCTCACATTTATTGTATGAATGCAATAACCATAAATTTATTAAGGTAAACCTAGAGGAAGAAACTAAGGTCAATTACATGAGCTTAAGTCGGTTTTATTAAGTCTTGGGTTCCATAAGTCAGAATTGGTTGTTGCCGCGTAATGGTGAGTGTGCTAATTGTTTTGATATACGAAATGGCACTTGACTTATGGGTGATGTATATTAGTGACGGATCCAAAAAAGCGAGTAGAATGAAAGGATCACAACCCCCAATACCACCTTTAGGGTTTAGGGTAGAAAGGAAATTAAAAAGAGAATAAATGCATGAATCACATTTATAAGTACGCAAAGTAAACTCAATTTGATATTAATAACATTATCAAAGATTGTGAATAGTTGGACAACTTTTGGACTCAACTCTCTTATTCAAATCCAAAACCGAAACCCAGAGATTCTAGGTTTAATCCCCAGTAGAGTCGCCAGGCTGAGGATGTCGAATTTTTCTCAAAAGGAAAGAATCAAGTCAAATGGGCTTAGTTCATTTTATTTAGTAAATTAGTTTTCTTTATTAACACATTCGTTTATCCTTGACAAATGGTTCTTTTACTTTGATAAGAGTTTTATTAACTTTGGAGTCGCCACCCTTATTAGGGAAAATTCTTGAATTAGTCGATTCTAAAGAATCGACTAACTCGGTTTTACAGCAGAGATAGGGTCCGGGAGTTAGGTATGATAATAGGAAGGTGTTAGGCACCCATATTGCCCTGTTAAACCGGCCTCCTGATTGTCCAATAATTCACAATAATTAATAATGTGATTACCTCTAGTTGAGATGAAAGAAACCCTTTTTATGCATTTTTGTAAAACATGTCATCCAAGCTTCTTCTTTTTTTTTTTTTTTTTTTTTGTCAATCCTTTTTTTTTTTTTTTTTTTTTTTGCATCTACCAATTCAACACACAAAGAAGGGGGAGGAGAAAAGAATTATAAATCATCCCTAATGTACAATCTACCCCTAAACCTCCAAAATTTTCAATAACCCATAATTATTACAAACAAGCATTTACAGGAACCAAATTAGAGTCCTTTACATTTTGCAATAAAACCAAATTTAAAGCACAAGAGTAAATATAAAAAAAATACAAACAAAAAGTTAACCTTAATCACAAAATAGTAAATCATACATTCCCAAACCACCTTTACTCACTCACAGAAAATGAAGATATGATGCATGTTAGGGATTCAAGATTAATAAATAAAGAGGTTAGCATAATAATAGACATAGAGCATTGAACTAAAAGGCATAAAATAAAGGGCAGAATAATAAAGTGCTTGAAATGTAAAGACAATAAATTAAATGACAAGAATTTAAATAGTTGAACAAGATTTAAGCTCATGGCCTTGATGTTCATCCTTAAAAGGATGAACAAATACACCAATCATTGCTCTCAATTTTGTTCTTATTGTTTTTTGATCCATATGTGGCTTAATACGCATCACAGACCATTTAAGGTCGGAGCTTGGCCACTGGATCTTCGGATTGGGACATTTATTGAGTTTTTACATTTAGAGCCCTTGAATTGAAGGGCCTTGTGCCCATAAGGAGCTATAGTGTGCGCCACAAGCTTATGACGCACGCCACACGCAGTGGCGCAGGCCTTTCCCGAATCAGGAAGGCTTTTAGAATAAACAAGGCAAAAACAGGTGAATTTGGGCTCATGTGGCTTGAGCCACAGGCCTATGGTGCACGCCACATGCAGTGGCTTGTGCCACTAGCTTAGGCTACATGCCATAGAGGCACAGAAATCTCTTTGTGGTTGATCCTAGGTTTTCCTTACAACCAGACCTAGAATAGGTGTTTAAATCACCAAAAAGGAAAAGAAAAAGATGGAGAAACGAGTTTAAGGTTCTCAGAAATTACCTTTTGTTGATTCCTTTGAAGATTGATTCAAAAATGGATAAAGAAACCCAACTCCTTGGTCCTTGATCCAATAATTCGAGATTCAAGATTAAAAATGCGTTTTTTTTTTTTTGGATTTCTAGTATATGCTTAAAAGGGTTTTTGATTAAAGAATCTATGGATCACAATTTTAGAGCAAAGGGAAAATAATGGTTTCCTTTGATTTCTTAGATTGATTTTTGAAATTTTAGGAGTTTCCTTAAACTACCCCAAAAAATCCTCCTTCTAATCATCCCTCAATGTCTATTTTTAGGGATTTGAGGGTGAGATGGCCTCATTTAGGGCTGATGTGGCAAAAAAGCCACTTCCGGCCCCACAGTAGGGCCAGGCCCATTTTTACCAAATCAGACCGAGTGGCACG